>LBNU01034603.1:29415-40253 GCA_014162995.1 Artemisia annua
TTTTTGAAACACTTCTCGTTTTTCTCTCTCATGAGGAGTAGTAATAGTAAAAACCGTTATTTGAGAGTTGCGTTCAATTGCTTCATCTAATTATTCAATGTTATCCATGAACGTGTCGAAATAGTGAAGTATACGACAACGTGTAGGAAGAGTTTGAAGTTTGTTATCATTTGGTAAAGGACCGTTTATTTGTACCACTGGTTTAGTAGGAGCTACATGAGAAGTAACTTCTTGAGGTTTGATAATGTACCATGGTTGTTCAGATTTCTCTTTTTGCGGTGTAAAAATATCAGTAATTGGAGGCATTTTAGAGTATTCAAAAGGTTTATTGTGTGTAACATTTTCCATTTTTGATCGACTCTCTTCTTCAATTTCATATTCCTCTTCACAATCATATACAACAGTACAAACAACAGTATCGTCAAAGAAATGATCTGCACTATATAACTTTGGAATCTCATTGAAAGCTACACGTAAAAAACATGGTGAATCACTTCCAATTGCAAAGCCGTGACCATTGTTTGTTCGAGTTACTGAAAACTTTTGAATAGTAGTCACTGATTTACCAGTTTTATACACAACATTTTGAAATTCTTTAAGCTTATGACTTAACTTTGTTTCTGGTTTTGCGTTTATGTTCCGCGAACTCAGCTTGACAATTTGACAGCTCCGTTTTGGTTTTTAAAATGATAGCTTCAAGTTGTGCAATTTGTTTTTTGTGTTCAAACGCTTGTTTTTCCAGTTCAGAAGCTAAGTTATTTTTAGACTCCATAATTTTAGCAATTTGGTGTTCTAACTCTTTTTCGTGACGAGAAGATTTTAGAAAAGCAGCTTCAAAGCCTTTTTCCCATTGAATCAGTTTTTTCGCGTTTGACAGTTGAAATTGATAGCACTCAATATCCCTAGTTAATAATGCATTTCTCTCTTTCAATCTAGCATTAAGCTCTTAACATTTAATGTTTTGAGATTGACTAGTCATAAGAAGGGACTGAATTTCTGAATCTGGACCAGACGAATGATCAAAATGTTCAACGTGAGCATTGTTATCATTGACAGTTTCATTATCCGAATCATCAAATGTGACAACCGGGTTAATTTGAAAATCATCAAATATAACTTTTGTGTCCCTTTGAGTATTCGTGTGTGTAGATAACAATGAATCATTTTAAACTTCTTGTTCCTTGTAAGATGCAGATGCAGATGGGGAGGCAATTTCATGTATGAGGCATGAGTTAAGATCAGTTACCTGAGAAGGACCATCGGTGTCTTAACTGGGCCTGAGTCACTTATGTGGAGTTCATGCATGTTGGCCATCAGCATAACAGCAGCTTCCAAATCTTCCATGTCATCATCGGAATGTGCATTAGCCATGAAGCTGTTGTCATTTGCATTCGTGTTGCTGCGGGCTTCATCTTTGAGAGCAAGGAGTAATGCCTTTTTGTGATACTTACTTCCTTGAGCTCTTGGTGATGGACATGCAGTTGCCAAGTGACCTATTCCATTGCAGTTATAGCATCTGATGACCGTATTCCCCGATTCAGTATTCCCTGTGTCAACAATCTATGCCTTTCTCTGAGGGACACCACCATTGTTCCTGAATCCTCCATTGTTGTTAAACCGTTGTCCAGAATTAGAGTTACCCATATTACCACCCGATCCAAATCTGCTAATGTTGCGATTCTGAATCTCAACGCGACCATCGTGAATGACAGCTTGATTCCTTGTATTTGAAGATGAACGAAGACGATTGTTGGACTTGTTTGAGAATTTGCTGAAAGCCCGAGCAATGAGTGCAATTCCTTGGTTGAGACTGTCGAAGTCCTCATCATCATCGTCATCATTAGCAGTAAGTGGTGTAGACAAGGTGTCATTGCTGTCATATGATGCAAATTGATTTACAGGAGGGTGCGATGTAGAATCATAAGATGAATACGGAGATGGGTTGTTGAGATAAGCCTGTTCTGGATGATAAACATTGTGTTGTAATGGTGGAGCCGGAACATGTGATTGAGCAACACGCGCCAAAGAGTTTGTAGGTGGAGGCTGTGAGTAGTTTCCTCTGAGAGCGCGAACATTGTCAACTTCATGTTGATGATGTTTCAGATAGTCATACAACAAACCATATGGTGTTTCATGAAGGTTTCTTGCTTGTCGAACAAATGTCACATACTTCTGCCAATCATGACCAAGACATCCTAAGAACTTCGTGTTGACAGCAATCTTTGGTAAGATGATGTTGTGTCTATCGAGGTCATTAATGATGTTAGTGAAGCGGTGATAGTATGACTCAAGTGATTCCATTGGCTCAATCATGAAATGTGTGTATTCCATGTAAAGTTTTGACTCCATGTCCTCCTGATTCAACTGAGTTCCTTCCATTAGGAGATGAACATGTTCCCACATTGCCTTAGCAGTTTTCTGAGCATCAACACTGCGAAAGATCGGATTAGGTATGCCTTGCAGAATGTAAATCATGGCATATTCATCAGCTTCTTTGTGAAGTACTTGTTCAGCAGTAAGTTGAGCATCAGTAAGGGGTCTGTATGATTCCGGTATGGGTGGATTAGCATTAGGATCACCAGGGACAAGGTTAGTCGGTGTTACAAATGGACCTTCATTGATAACTTGTCTCATGTATTTGCCATGTGGTTTCTTGAGTTCAAGAAATCTTAGGAATCGACTTGACCACTGAACATAATTACCGGGTGTGAGCATGGGTGGTGTGTCAAGTGAACTTGCTTCATGTCTTGATTGTTGAGTAGTGATGACTTCACACATTTGGTCAAACCAATGAGTTTGTTTCAACGGTTGTGTGATTTGTTGCATTGGAAATGGTGGAGGTTAAGGCAGTTGTTGATGTTGATGCATCATGACATGTTGTTGAGAAACCATTTGATTATATGGATATGATTGTTGAGGTTGTTGTTGTTGTTGATATTGTTGTTGTTGTTGACGAAACAATTGTGTTTGATGATAGGGTTACTAATGATGAAAGTTGTAGTACGGTGGTTGAGACATGATGAAAGACTTGTTTGTAAATGGATCTTGTAGAAGGTATAAGTGTTATGCCAAGCCTTGAAAACTATCCCAAGTGTTTTCTCGAAACATTGTTGAAGAATATCTCGAAAAACAGTCAAAGTCCAAAAGATCTCGATAAAATGTCAAAGATCTCGAAAATGTCCAAAGTTCTCGAAAAAATCAAATTTATCGAGAAATTTTTACAAAAGTTTCGAGATTTTTGATTTTAGTGATTTTGTCAACGTTCTCGAAAGATTATGAAAATATTTCGGAAGTTTTTCAAAGATCTCGAAAATCAAAAGATTTCAAAAGTTAGAAAAAGATCTCGAAAAATTCAAATTTTTAGAAAAAATGCACAAAATTTTCGAGATTATACAATAACGAAAATGTCCAACGAGTCGAAGTGTATTCTTTCTTATACAAGAGAGAAAAGCACTGAGTAACCAACGAAAACATCTTAGGAGCAGTAACAAAAGATCTCGAAAGATTGGGGTTTAAGGATTTCGAAGCTTTGTCAAAAGTTGGCAGATTTTTGTTTTTGTAAAAAGCAATCCAAAAACACGTTTTTAATCCAAGATTCTTGTACAACTAACCTTAAAATGATGAAATCTTAAAGAAAGTTGCAAACTTGAACCACTTTTCAAAAATTTTAAAAAATCCTGAAAAATAGTACAAGAATACGAAATTTGAATTTTTTGAAAAAGTTTGAAACTTTGTTGGTTGTTTGAGTTTGTAACACAAGTTTGATAACAAAGATGTGATAGAAACACGAAACAAACAAGAAAGTTGCAAGCTTTTTGAAAAATAACGATTAGAAACAACCTTTTTGGTTCGTTAGGTACAAAAAAAAATAACTACACCTTCTTCTAGCGATTGATACCACTTGTTAGGTCACCATATTGTAAACACAAGTATAGATTTGATAGAAATAAGATGAGAAATAGAGTTTGGTTGATTAGATCAAATATGAAGAATAAAAGTGCAAGAGTTTCCTTATGTAAATGAAATAACCAACAAGAGAAAGGTTTACATGATGTTCCTATTTATAGGAGAGGAGCTAGGGCAACATCCCTTTCTCCTTCCTTTCTCTTAGACGTATGGGCTTAAGGCCCATTGGACGTATGATGGACTTCATACGTTTACATGATTAAGTAATTGTTCTAGCAACCTATTACAAATGATGAAATAACCGAGACTTGATAAAATGTAGATAAACTTAGGTTCTAACAGATTTTCGTGGATTAAAACTAGCCTAAAACATGTTTTTGATTATAAACTCGTGTGGTGTTAATCGTTGTAGGTAAACTTATTAAGACGACATAGTTTTCCTGTTTATTGGAATGGAGACAATTGACGTGTTCTAAGAGGCCACTGTTTTGCTCGTAAAGGGAGTCTTAATTGGTTTCCACTCCGGGAGGATGCTGCTGAACAGTTGGAGTTTGCTTATCGCAATCGCGTAAGTGATGTATTAAAATTAAAGATATAACATAACATCTGTTATATAGGAAATTAACTCAAATATGGTTGCTTTTTGTGAAACTGTTTCATTTGTACCAAATGTTAGTGATTTGCTTGCTTGGTAATGTGTTTGACATTTATTCATTCCAGGTTTGGCACTGCAGAACATTTCAACCATCTAGATTATTTATTGGCCGAGTTGATATGCAAGGGTCTGCCCCGGTATGTTGGTTTTTGATGCTAAACTTATATTTGGGACATCTAATTTTGTCGTCTTTTATGTTACCATTAAGCACGTTACTTGTTTCTTATAGGGGCTACATGCTATTTTCACGGGTGAGGACGATACATGGGATGCCTGGCTAAAAATTCCCTCATCCGGATTTCCTAGCACAGTTCATTTTCGAGGGACTGGAATTAAATTGAGGCGTGGGTGTGCTCCATCTCAGTCACCAAAGCCAACCCATGTATATTTTTACTGTTTCATGGTTGGCAGATCTTATATTATGCAGTATTATTAGTGTCTTGGTTTCTTACAGTTCGTAACATCTGTTTATAGGATGAGTTACGTCAGCAGATAGAGGAAGAAATGGATGATTATTATTCACAGGTAAAACTAATGGCGTAGTGTATTGTGGATCAAAGGAAGGGAAAACAAAGACGGAGAATCTCCAGATGCTGAGATTAGATCATTGGCAGAGAAACTTGTAAATTTGACTACAAATTCTATTATCATGCTTATATACCAGCAGCATTAACTGTGTACTAGCCGTACTAACTTTTAATCCCAATATTTCCCATATATATATATATAATATAATTAAATATATATATAAATATATAATAGTATAATATATATAATAATATAATAATAATATTATATATATATATATAGAGTATAATAATATATAAGAATAAATACACTAGCTTTCAAAGCACGCCCGATAGGCGGGCATGACTTATAAATTTCTTTGTAAGGTTTTTGCTATGTAGCTCTTGTTTGTTAATGCGTTAAATATGAAAATTAGTTGACCGTTATTAATTATTAAACAATTTGAAAGAAAAAATTTGCATTGTGTTTATTTTATTCACTTTTGAGACAGTTACATATTGTTTGTCAGGGGAGAAAACTAACCACTGAAGAGACAGGCATACTTGTGAAAATATGTATTATGTAAAGAAGAGTGATAAAAGAAATGGTTGAAATGTGTACAACTGTACATACAAAGAAGCGTGCATTAAAAATTTCCATGCCTATATATTTTTTATATTTAGAAGACTTGCACGTCATATGCAGGTTCTAAAGAAAGATTTAAAACGGATATGAACCAAAGCAGTAAGTGGAAAATACTCGAGCAAATTTGTATATGTCTTCCACACGTCATTAGGAGACCATATCATCAGAAAGCCATTTAACTATATCTACGTATGATTTCCAAGATGTCCAAGTGTACAAACTTTGCAAAGATCCAAATTTTTGTTACTTCTTAACTTAAAGTTAACATGTCTCGCGACAAGAAAGAGAGGTTTTTAGCAAAGAATGCTTCAATATTTAATATGACCTATAAATAGTTGCCATTAGTTGCCTATATATACCTCATCTGCGATAGCTCAAATAAGCAAGATCAAAAGAAAAAATAAGTTAAAAAACGAAGCGGGTCAAATGAGTCGAAAGTCACTTCTTTATTAAAGAGCACAATTCATAATGGTTACACTTATAACTAAATTCACAAAATTAATATTTTACTAACATATTTGAATAGGACCAAAATTATGCATCTCACCCTAACCCGCCTCAACTTGACCTCTACCAAAAGCTACCCTTTTTAACTCGTATACCTTTCCCAACCTAGACCCACATTATGCCATCTCTTAACATGTACCATGTCGATCTAAAGGATACACGAAGTAGAAAACAAATTTCGGCCCTTGAGAAAAATTTGATACACTTAATAATCAATACGCATTGATAAAAATTCTCATTGGCTAAACAATTCTAAATATATGAAACATTTAAAATACCATTGACCTGAGAAACATGTGACAAACCTAGGCTCACCACTCGGGTGCAATTTTGGTTACTGACGGACGGGTTTTGGTGGTGGGAAGTAATCCGTTTTCTCATTTTTAACATTTTTAAACAATACAAATTACTAACACATCAGTGAGCTCGTAACATTTTCCAATTTGTGCATTCAAAAGAAAAACAAAATGGTTAATTCTAATGCAATTTTTTATGTGGACTTTGTCTAGAGTTCAACTGGGGTCAACACAAATACCCCCTTAACATGTGTTACAAAAGTCTTTAGAGGAAAGTACCCCATGTTTAGGGAAGATCCTAGGTGAATGCTGAAAGTAGAATCGGGTAATGTATCTTGCAGCATAGAGTGGACGATTTTGCTCATTAGGAGCTGCAAGCATTGTTGTCATCAATCCTCTTGTGCTTGCCTCTTGTGCTTGTTCCAGCTATTACATCAAAATAATATGATATCCGCGCATTTGGTCACTTTATTTCCTACCACAAAATACAAAAAAGTTCAATGTCAAGTTACAACGTCAGATATAGAATGCGATTTAAAATACATCTACCTGAAGTTTGGTTTCAAGAAACATAAGTTTCGTGGCGGGAACGATGTCACGAACACCACCACTATTTATATTAAGAATAGTAATAAATTTCGCCTCGCCTACATTATTTGGCTTTTCTAATGCAAGGGGTTGGATGCCTAAAGTATAAAATCAGACGGACTTTATAGTGGAATGGGAATCATGATATATAAGAATGAATGGATGGTTAACTACCTGATAAACCGTGTAAAATATATATAAATTGTTTACACAATTTAACACAATCTACACAGCTAATCAGGACTTACTTTACAAATTCTTCATATATTTGTTGCTTTTTTTATTTTAAAATGTATCTCTTTGGAACCATGATCACCAGCCATAAAGAAACCTCCAAGATAATCTTGTAACTCATTCCACAATCCCTTCTTAATGAGCATTTTAGCATATGGGATATTTTTAAAAAAAGGGCAGACTTTGACTCAAGACTGTAGTTAATATTAATATTAGTAAAGTATGTTTTGGGTTGCTTTCTAGTTCCAACTCAGTTTACTCATTCAACCTGATCACTTATTAGCAAAAACTTTAAACATGACCCATTTGAAATAACCCCATTCAACCCAATAATAAGCAAGTGGTATTTGCCACCTCTAATTAACTACTGTATGAGTTATACACGTATACTGCAAGATACCTTATCAATAGCAAGTTGATGTGAATCAGTAATACAAATAGTTGTTTCGCCGCTATCATGAAGATCTTTAGTAGTTATTGGCTTATTTTCTTTATGCAATTAATTATAATCTCTATTCTAATTCTAAAATAGCTAACCTTGAGAAGATTAATCATATAGAACTGTGAAAGATTTGACTTCAATGTTTCCAACCCACGTAAGATGTGACAGTTTTGAGCCATTCTTTATAGTCAAAACTTGAGATGAGCCAAATTCGACCAACAGCTTTCAAGGCCCATGAGGCAGCAGCTTTTCAATAGCATCATCGATTCCACTCTCAGATATACTAAACCAATGTCAATTTCAAACTTTGGGGTAGATCAGTAATTCTTTTTTCGGACCAAAAAAATGTATGACAATGAGAGCATACTTTGTCACAGCGGCCAAAGGATTTATACTCTTGTGGCGGACCTAGAAAGGCGGACCAAAATATGAGACTATTTAAAACAAATAGGAGGCGAATAAACTGAACTCAAAACATGAAATGTTTATAAACTAACCACGGTGAGGTGTGCCAATTCAGTGGGTCTGTTGTGACATTCGGTTACGCATCTGTAGCCCCCCTTTGGCCTAAATCAAAAATAAACAGCCAATCAAACAAATTAGGTAGAGAATGTGACATTTATACTTATGTTATTCAGGTTTAATGGATTAAAAATGGCAATTATTTTGCGTGCCGAACGATGACGGTTAGATGTTACACGTGAATATGACCACCTCTTTGGACAGGTAGCCGCTGCAAACAGAAGAAACAGGAGAAAATCGTGCAAATATTAAAGCATTAATGTATCATATGACTATCCAGAACATCAATATTGAACAGAGATATAAACAAATAATTGTAGTTACCATTCTAACATTGCAGACCTACAACTCTAGTGGGTGGTAACATTTCAAGTCCGCTTGTTTGTATGCTTGTTTGATCAGTAATGGAATTGTCAACCGGTGAATGTTGTTCACACCCAACCGGTCGACAAAGTCTGAAAGCTTGTTAGTCATCAGTAATGGCAGTTACCGGTCTAAATGTCGAGAACTTATGGTCAACTATTGCAACTTGCGTAGGTTGTGCATATGTTCTCTTTCTACATACATGGCTTTTTGGTTGTTTACAAAGTTTTTACTAATCACTTTAGTTACAGTAACATATATCCAAATCTAGAAAAGAAGAAACCACATGATATTACCTGATAGTTTACTATCCTTTTCGCACGGTCACAAGGTATCAATGAGTGCTGAGGGTATGTTTCTTCAAGGTAGTGTATCACAATCAACAATTGCAAGTACTATATCACTATCAATGATTGCAGGCACATACCCCATAGGATTGATCCTTAAAAAATTCTACGTTTTACAAAAAGGGAGAGTAAACTATAGGACCATCCAAATAATTAATTTATTTTAATAAAAAAGCATTAAGTTTGTTACTCACCTGGGCTTAACTGTTCTTTTATCCTATTCAAAGATATATAATGAATGAATGAATCAGTGAGCAAACTTTTTAAATTTTAATGTTAGAGCAATACGAATGGTAAAGAGGGAGTGCTTAGATACGAATGGTCAATCGTATCTATCTTTTGCTTACCCTTGTCGAAAGACGATGGGACGTTAAAATCTGAAACTGTATCTGCACTTACTCTGGAACTGGGATTAGGTTCACGCATAAATATACCGGTAGTATACAAAAATTTAACCCTAAGTTCCCGTATTTGCATTTTATTTTCAGGGATAAAGGTAAAAGATGAGAAGAGATCTAACCTGAATATCATCACTGAACATGCAGTACTTCTTTCGGTATCTTTCAAGAGTTTCAAAAGCCCACTTGAATTGAAAATCATCTAACCGGTTCAATAAGGCAATTCAAAGATGTTTTCACAGAAAAAAATACAAAACTAAAAAAATTTTATGAAAGATATGGACCTGAATAATAGCTTTTGGCCAGCGTGCATGAAGAGCTTCCATCAATTCATCTACAACCGATATATATTATTCTCCTTCCAACCTTCGTTCACGTAGTCCTAAATCTGTCAGAAGTAATAACATGAACACTTATTTACGCATTCCATCTTTTGACTTTCTTTAGAATCTGTTTTACAAAATCAGTGCCATCATCTAAATTGTGAAAATTATATTTGAAAAACATTATAAAATGTACTTTAATAATAGACTTACATCCATTGTTGATGTAGAAGGTGCCATTGCTTGGTGTACAATATAAGGAGTAGGTGAAGGTCGCGAAGAGGCCAACACTGGAGTACTCGAAGCACCCAATGTGGCTATGATTGAAGTACCAAATGTTGGGTTATTGATGTAGAGTTTCTAGCTAGTAAGCTTCGAACAACTAGGGATCATTGTCCCAACGAGCGGTGAAATTGATCTCGTCACTCAAGTCGTGAGCTATGTGTGATGAATAAGGTTTAGAAAGAAGTTTTGGTTTTAATTATACTACAACGACAATTTAAAGTGAAGCAAAGCGGTAAAATGACATGAATTAAGAAAACAAGTAAGTTGCATGTAATAAAAGCGCGATAAGAAAGCGGTAAATGAAAGCGGTAAANAGAAATTAAAAACTTGTAAAACATTTAACGCAATAAAAGTTAAGACTAAAAATCAAAAGACACGAGACTTAAAATAAGAAAACGACTTTAAAAAGATTTTAAGAAAATTCGACAGCATAACGTTTATATTTAAGAAAATAAAAACCTCACTCGATAAACGATGAGGGAAATAAAAGTCTAACTCGACTTGTAAAAGAAATGAGAAAAGAAGAGAAGAAGAAACAAGACACGACTCAAAATAAACTTGGACCAAAAATCAAACTCGCTATCTATAATCTTGAACCCAAACTCGCTACTATAGAAAATAAGCCAAACTCGCTAGACCTCATATGCCAAACTCGCTAGACACCCTAAAAAAAACATACTCGCTATAACTTAAACAAAACCACCAAACTCGCTATTCTAGTATCCCTTACTCGCTGGCACTCCTAAGTCATACTCGCTAGAGTCACTTAGGGCTCAATACTCGCTAGACACCCTAAAATACAAACTCGCTATATATAAAA
>LBNU01034603.1:45277-66564 GCA_014162995.1 Artemisia annua
ACCTCCAAAATGAGGTGGTGATCTTAATTTATAGGCCAAGAGCTTGTGATGGTTTCACAATGTTGCACATTAAGCCCTTGGACCTTTACAATTCATGAATAGAACACTAAAACTTTGTTACAACTATTAAACGTTCTAAAATATTAAACGTAACACTCGGTAACTTGAGGATTTGAGTTGACTCGTATTTCAAAGGTCGATTGACAAGTGCGACGAGGAGATGGAGATTCCAGAAAAGTCTACGAATAAGTAAGTGAAGGCTTGGCTTACGTGCTTCAAAGATGTAAAACGTTCACTTGCTCAATTTTGGAAAGCTTCTTATCATGAATATCTTTCGACTTTGATTAAGTGTTTCTTCCATCTTTTTGAGCTTTTAAGAAATAACTTTGTCGACTTGGGCTTTCCTTGAGTAGATATCATCATTGACTCGGCTTTGTGACAATTTTCCACATCTCGTGCTCTTTTTAGGCTTTTTAGTTGCTTTTTGTGATGTTTTAGTAATATCCATACCTGCACAGTCATAAACACAAAAACACTATATCTTTGGCATTTAACGTTAGTTTTTGGTCTATTCTACACTTAAACTAAGGTCAAAGATATGTGTAATTTAGCACATATTAGTTATTTGTTGCTTCTAAAGCTGGAGTAGTTGATCCAAAAGGGGAGTAAGAAACACCAAATGCAGAACCTGTGCTGCTAGACGCTAAAGTTGACGCTGAACCAATGCCAGGTTTGCTCGAGTCACCAAAGTCTTGGTTGACTGTATGTTAAACTCAGATTCTTAACTCAAACTGTAACACCTTCAAAAGGAAAGCTGCCATGTTCCTTTTTAAAAGTAAACTTTTAATTAGCTCAGTTGCAAAAAACTCTACTATTTCTAATATCCATATAAACCCAGTGACAATGATGGGGATTGAGTAATTAAGGAGGAATACAATTAAAGGACACGCTAGAGGTTGCAGATGAAGCAAAAAGCATTGCTTCAAGAGCCGTGGTCATCTGCAAAGAAAACATCTCAATCGTCACCTAACGTATTTCAAAACCCTTACAATGACATGTACATATATTTGATTTCTTTAAATAACATAAAAAACACGGCCAATCAATCATCTAATACAAAGGATTTTAGACTTTCAGTAGTTGATTACTTGATATAAGCAACTTCCAAACAACTTTGTTAAAACCCTAAAAAGGTTTTGGAATAAAGAGAGAGACATGTATATCTGAATTCCTTCATAGAAAAACATACATTTGATTTAGGGTATTGTAGAAGAAGGATGGCAACGAATGAACTGTGTGGGTTTTTTTCGATTTAGGGTTTTTTATATATCCTTCTGATACGTTATATGCTGATGTGATGTCACAAGGTATCAACGGGTGCTGAGGGTATGTTTCTTCAAGGTAGTGTATCACAATCAACAATTGCAAGCACTATATCACTGTCAACAATTGCAGGCACATACCCCATAGGATTGATCCTTAAAAAATTCTATGTTTTACAAAAAGGGAGAGTAAACTATAGGACCATCCATGTAATTAATTTATTTTAATAAAAAAGCATTAAGTTTGTTACTCACATGGGCTGAACTGTTCTTTTTTAAAGAGGTTGACAGATTTGTGTTCATAATCAAGCCCTGTTTTGAGATACAATTCAAATAAGCTAAACAACATCAACCTATTCAAAGATATATAATGAAGGAATGAATCAGTGAGCAAACTTTTAAAATTTTAATGTTAGAGCAAAACAAATGGTAAAGGAGGGAGTGCTTAGATACAAATGGTCAATCGTATCTATCTTTTGCTTACCCTTGTCGAAAGACGATGGGACGTTAAAATCTGAAACTGTATATGTACTTACTCTGGAACTCGGATTAGGTTCACGCATAAATATACCGGTAGTATACAAAAATTTAAACCTAAGTTCTCGTCTTTGCATTTTATTTTCAGGGATAAAGGTAAAAGATGAGAAGAGGTCTAACCTGAATATCATCACTGAACATGCAGTACTTCTTTCGGTATCTTTCAAGAGTTTCAAAAGCCCACTTGAATTTAAAATCTTCAAACCGGTTCAATAAGGCAATTCAAAGATGTTTTCACAGAAAACAATACAAAACTAAAAAAATTTTATGAAAGATATGGACCTGAATAATAGCTTTTGGCCGGCATGCATGAAGAGCTTTCATTAATTCATCTACAACCGATACATATTATTCTCCTTCCAACCTTCGTTCACGTAGTCCTAAATCTGTCAGAAGTAACAACATGAACACTTATTTTCACATTCCATCTTTTGATTTTCTTTAGAACCTGTATTACAAATTCAGTACCATCATCTAAATTGTGAAAAATTATATTTGAAAAACATTATAAAATGTACGTTAATAATAGACTTACATCCATTGTTGATGTAGAAGCTGCCATTGTTTGGTGTACAATATAAGGAGTAGGCGAAGGCCGTGAAGAGGCCAACACTGGAGTACTCGAAGCACCCAATGTGGCATTGATTGAAGTACCAAATGTTGGGTTATTTGTTGCTTCTAAAGCTGGAGTAGTTGATCCAAAAGGGGAGTAAGAAACACCAAATGCAGAACCTATGCTGGTAGACGCTAAAGTTGACGCTGAACCAATGCCAGGTTTGCTCGAGTTAACAAAGTCTTGGTTGACTGTATGCTAAACTCAGATTCTTAACTCAAACTGTAACATCGTCAAAAGGAAAGCTGTCACGTTCCTTTTTAAAAGTAAATTTTTAATAAGCTCAGTTGCAAAAAACTCTACTATTTCTAATATCCATATAAGCTCAGTGACAATGATGGGGATTGAGTAATTAAGGAGGAATACAATTAAAGGACACGCTAGAGGTTGCAGATGAAGCAAAAAGCGTTGCTTCAAGAGCCGTGGTCATCTGCAAAGAAAACATCTCAATCGTCACCTAACGTATTTCAAAACTCTTACAATGACATGTACATATATTTGATTTCTTTAAATAACATAAAAAACACGGCCAATCAATCATCTAATACAAAGGATTTTAGACTTTCAGTAGTTGATTACTTGATATAAGCAACTTCCAAACAACTTTGTTAAAACCCTAAAAAGGTTTTGGAATAAAGAGAGAGACATGTATATCTGAATTCCTTCATAGAAAAACATACATTTGATTTAGGGTTTTGTAGAAGAAGGATGGCAACGAATGAACTTTGTGGGTTTTTTTCGATTTAGGGTTTTTTAGATATCCTTCTGATACGTTATATGATGTTGTGATGGTTTTGTAAAAATTATTTCCAAACTTTTCTTTCAAAACTCTCGTTAAAGTAAATAATTAGTTTCTTTTATAGGTTTTTGTTTGCAAACTATGAACCAAAAAACATTGTTGATCTATTGGTTGGCATGGGTAAGAAATATGTGACAATTATAGACAACCCATGTTCGAATTCAGTAGCAGTTTTTTTGGAAAAAAAATCCAAAAACTAAATTAATTATAAGAATACAAAATTAATTATAAAAATTGCTTACATGGACAGAATCTGATGACATGGTTGATAAAGAATTACTGGGCAATGACGTGGCATTACATGGCATTATCTACGTGTAACGCCTCCTGATGACATGGCTGATAAAGAATTACTGGGCAATGAGGTGGCATTGAATGTTGATGATGGCACGATGCCATGACAGTTGTGTTTGGTAAGGAAAATGGAGGTTATGCAAGAGGAGTGGGCAGTGGAGTTACATATAAGAGGTATTTTAATCTTCCTCGAAGCAGAAAAGAAACTAATGAAAGACTTGAGTTACATCAAACTCAACTTGATAATGAGAGACGCGAGCGGCAAAAAAAATATCTACTGGTCAAGCAACTATCCAACAAGATGTCAGAAAACAATCCTGGACTAAAATTATTACCAACGAAGCGAAAACATTTGGTCTAGTGAAACCTTTCAAAAGCAAGCTAAGGCGGCGAAGAGTCAATAGGTTTTAACTTATGGTAGTTGAGAATTTGATTATAGATGACATTACAATTGTATATATATTTGGTTCATTTATATACATTCGAGTTTTATTCAATTTGAAATACAATTGTATATATATTTGCTTCATTTATATACATTCTATTTTATATATATACTAGCAGTAGTAACTCTGCTCCAGCAGTACTAACTTAGTACTAGCAGTACTAACATTATTGGTCACTCTTTGTTTAATTCGATGTGTGACTAAATATTACAAAATGCCACACAGAAAATTCATGTGACCATTGAATGAACATTAGTCACACAAAACACACATGTCTGCACTTTAAACATCATATGGTCACACTTATTAACACTTTTGGCCACCGTTTGCTTAATTGTATGTGACTAAATACACAAAACAAACATGGTTTGTGTGACTAAATATTACAAAAGGCCACACAAACATAAACTTCATATGGCTATTGGATGATCAATTGTCACAGAAAATACAAATTTCTTCACTTTAAACAGCATATGATCACACTTATTAACGCTTTTGGCCACTGTTTGCTTAATTGTATGTGACTAAATACACAAAACAAACATGCGTTGTGTGACTAAATATTACAAAAGGCCACACAAACATAAAATTCATGTGGCCATTTGATGATCAATAGTAACCGAAAATACACATTTGTTCACTTTAAAGAGCATATGGTCACACTTATTAAAACTTTTGGCCACTTTGTTTTAAATTGTATGTGACTAACTCCAAAAAAGCAACACCCATTGTGTGACTAAATCATCACAAACGTTACATTTATTGTATATTCATGTGGCCACAGGACGGGAAATTTGCTTACAAAATACACATTTACTAGAAAGAATCATCTCAAATGTCACATATATTATATATTTATGTGGCCAAAGGACGAACAATAGTTACTCTCAAAAAACATTCGTGTGACTATAAGGTGTTTACGGTGACTGATACTGACTAATCCAACAAAACTTGTGCCTAATTTGTCACACATATTTGGGGTTTTAGTCACTCTTTTTCGATGGAAAAGGCCACGAACTCAAAAATGTGACCATATGCCACCTATGGTGGCGGGATCTATAGTGACACACAACGAAAAAACGTGTGTGACTATATGCATATCGCCACACATTTTTGGCGTGACCGATACAACTTTTTGTACCAGCGATAATATTAAATAAAAGTGCGCCGGTCTTACAAATAAAGTGTGCCATACTTCCTCTGCATTTATGAAACTTTGTTGCTGATATGTACTTATTCACATACCTTTTATTCACCATTATTAGACTATTATAGACCAAAAACTAACGTTAAACGCCCAAGATATCGTGTTTTTGTGTTTGTGATCGTGCAGGGAAGGATATTGCATAAAAAGTTGTAGTGGACTTTGGTCTTAATAAGCGTCTCATGGATAGGAAATTATATGACTAGCACAAAACCGTACCACTAAAAAATTTTCCACCCCAAATATGTGAGGTTCACCCCTAGAATTGTTAGGAAAAGCATCCATCTTTGATGTTATGATGTGAGTACCGGTAGCACTTAGATTCTAGAACTTGTGTTAGGACCATCTCAAATCCACAAGTGAGACTACATTCGTGTAGTTAGATCTACTACATGATAAGAGGCATTAGAATTAACCCTTTGTTTTTACACCCGTGTTTTTGTTATAATTACTTTGGCTACATAAGTCAAGTAATTCTCCCAAACCCTTTGCGATGTACCCATTTTTGGTACACGATACCCCTAGTACACCCCTCCGAGCCTATCTTTTCGTTTCGACCTTTGAGCATCTTACTCAAAGTGAGAATTTGTTGCACCCCACTTAAATGTACACCCAAATCGCCTTAGCCTACCTTGTATGCACTCACCTTTAGTGCATTATTGTGACAACATTTGTGTTAAACCCTTTGTTAATTATCTAATCAACTACATGGTTGCTAAGTCGAGTCATATCCTTGTACATATTGTTTTGGGACGATTGGGACTCATGGGTAAAGTACTAGTGTAATGGAGTAATGGGGAAGAACAACATTATTACCCCCATATGTGCTAAACATTTTAAAAGTACTCCAAGTTTTTCAATTATCTTAATTCGAGTCATTAGAATAGTAATTGTAAAGTTATGTAAAGATTCAAGTGTAAGGGGAATGCAACTCCCCTATGATGTATTATTTTGGATGGTAGGGCAAGAGTGTATGAAAAAAAAATCGAAAAATCAAGAAAAATAAAAAAAAATATGAAAAAGAAAAGAGAAAAACATACGGACTACCATCCCGTTTCCTTTTATGTTTCTTTTTAGTTTTTGTTATTTCATTTTTAGTTTAAGATTGAGTCGAGTCTTGACTTAAGCAACGATGTAGAGTGCATGTATTTGATCATGATAATTAACTTGCCACCATTAAAATACCCTTTATTCCAACCAAACCGTGTTTATCATATCCCTACACCTTACGTTACAACCCTTTTGAAAGCCCTCTTTGATAGTTTATCTTAGGTGCTTACGCCTAGTGGAGGAGTAATTGATCCTCTCCCAAGCCTATGGTAATCTATTTGCTATGACAGGTAGTGAGAGATATTTTCCGTTTTCATTTATGAGATATAATTCTATGACACTTGAGAGATGAGAGTATCCAAACACTATTTGTGAGGTGCTAGTGTATGATTTCCGTGCTTATTATGATTAGGGTCGAATGACTATTTGTTGTAATTACTTTTATATTTGTGTTAAATGACCCCTAACTCATATTTTGATTGGAATAAAAGCTTATTTGCTTGAGGACAAGCAAATCTCAAGTGTAAGGGTATTTGATGAGACGAAAAGTGTACCCGTTTTAAGGGGTCATTTAAGCCCTAATTCGAGTAAATGTGATCAAATATTGCCCTAAATCGTTCCTTTTGTCATTTTAGGTACTTTTGAGAAGAATTCTGGAAAACATGCTAATTTGGACGTTTTTGGAGCATAAAAGTGAAGAAAACGACAAAGTCTCAAAAGAAGCTGGAAAACCTTCCTGACGGCGTCAGAGTCACAAGGTGACGCCGTCAGCCAACATTGACAAAGGAGTAAAATCAGATTACACTAGACGCCCTATGAAGAAAACAAGATGTTTACACCTGACGGCGTCAGGTGTTAGAGAAAGTAGGCCGTCAGGTGTAATGCTAAAGAGTGACGGCCCAGAGCACATTTACAAGTGACGGCGTCAGAAGTAGATCTAGGCCATCCGAGAACCCTAATGACGGCGAGCTGACGGCGTCAGAACCCATAACCTGACGCCGTCAGAATGTAAAATCTATATATACTTTTCTATTTTTCATTCATTAGTGTGGAACTTTTGGTACAAGTTTGGGAAAAACCCTAAAGACGAATTTGGCTGTATTTTCAAGGGTTTTTCACCCTTGAATCCTTCATGTTCAATTAAAGATAAGTCCTCACTTAAATTAATCAATATGTCTATGTGTTGGTTAATTATATCTTATGCTTGTCTTTCAATTAACATGCTAGGCTAGATTTTTCTTGTGTTTGCTTAGATCTAATGAAACCTAACTATTAATTATTGGTTGATTGGTGTGTTATTACTTTTCTTGGATGAATGTTTCATCAATGTTAGGCTTAAGAAAACTGGCAATACTCCTATATGGTAACATGCTTGAACGTCTTAAGAAACATGTAACTAATGTGTACTAGGTTGTTAAGGTAGTATTTAACGCATGAGCCACTGTTTATAATCCCTATGATTGGGTGCTTTACGCATCGTTGTAGGAGGAGATAAGAGCTCATAGAATTGGGGAGATATGTACGCCACCCCATGAATTGTTAAGGAATACACCCGTCATCCACGCAAGTAATACATGCACCAATTAACCGGTAAAAGATAGTTAGGGAGTAAGGAAATCTAAGTAAACACATTTGTCTCCATATAAGTTTTCACATATAAGTTTTCACAACCACAATAGTTTAGTTATTTTATTTTTAATTGCAATTGTAGTTTTTGGGTTAGTTGACTAGCAACTAATTCCGCCCACTCCTCCAAAACCCGAGATTTTACTTGCTTTCATAAAAATATTAAAATACAAAAATAATCTTCCTTCACCCTTAGACCTTTTAGAGTAGTTTTTCTAACCTAACGAACACTATTCCCTGTGAGAGAACGATCAATCCCCCGTACTTACCACTACACTATACTACACCGACCAGGTACACTGCCTGGTGGGATTGCAAGCTTCTCAAGATCCCTTGAGAGGTAAAACCTGTTGCGTGGTCGCAATCCCACGTCATCAAAAATATATAGTCAACATAAGATTATTCTAGAACCCATTAAACATGGGCTAAGCCCAAACATATAAAAGATGATGTCTAACAATTACTTGCTCACAACACTTTCTGGTACGGCCTAAATCAATCGCCGAGGATCAAAGTAATGTCGCAGATTCATGCAAATCCTCCTAAAAGGATGCTATCTTCACCAGAAGAACATTTCACCACAACGACAAAAAGAGGAGCATCCTACTAAAGACGGTCCTTTATAAGGAAACGCTCCCAGATATATATAGGACCATCCATGTTTATGAGACCGTCCATGCTCCTCCATCAGCTTATAAATACTGGACCATTTCTGACAGTTTTCTACACTTCTTGAGTACACAACTTTATGTTCTATTAACCTCTCCTTCTTTGATCATTCAACTTGTTTAATCTTGTTTAAATGTGATTCTTTCTTTCTTATCTCAAGTGCAAGATAAGAACTATCATTATTATATAGATACGAAGTTATGTAGTCTAGTTGGTCAATTTGTAACATTTGTTACATATGGATTGAGTCCATGTCTTCCAATCTTGTGTCATAGTTAGATTCGGCTAGTGTGTTAGTCCGGAACATAGGTGTGAGATCCGGTTAGTATTTTAGTCCTCAAAGTACAAGGGTATGTGGTAGAATGGTTCTAGCTAAGATTAAAACTTGACATTTGGCTTGGTATTGGAAAATAATGTAAGCGACCCAGTTTATATGTTTAGACCTTAAAACACAAGGTTTGTTATGTTGGTCCATAAAACATAACGGGTTTAGTTGTACCCGAAGAAGGACTCGGTATTTAGCTTTGTACCGTAAAAGTGCAAGCAACATTGTATGGTTTTCTCCGCCAAAAAAGGAGCTTGTTGATTAGTGAAGTAACTCTCGAGTTGGATACTCGAGAGTATGGTAGGGCGAAGAGGAGCTTCGTGATAGAACCATTATAAATCATCGTGTTTGGTTTGCACTTTCTTTTACTTATTGCTTTACGTTTATATTCGCTTTTATTGCTTATCATTGTGTTTATGTCTTACTTATGTTTGTGTGATTGGTTATTTATGTTGTGTTGATAATATGTGTGTCTTGGCTTGGTAAATATATTCTATTTAATTACTATTTATGTTTGTGACATAATCTACAACATATATAGTTGTTATAACTGTTGTAACCACTATTCATATTTCGTCACACTTGATCGGAAATTTGATACAAAAGATTTATAGCTTTTAAACAAAAATGTATTCCCCCCCCCCCCCAACATATTCCACAATTTGTATCAGAGCGAGGTCGCTCTAGCTTTCAAAATGAATGGTTTTTATAAATAGAGTACGATCCATATATCAAATTTCTTATGAAGGGGGTTCAGTATGAAAGTCTTTTGTTGCTTAATTTGTAATATAATGTTTTGTTACTTAATTCGTACTATTTTTGTTGGTTAAATGCACCTCGTATACTATGTTGAAGGCAAATCTTCTCAAAAGAGTTTGGAAGTATCGATATTTGCTTTTCTAAGTCTTAAGAGTAGTAATGACGTCAAAAACACGTGTTTTATGTGCGACAACAAGTTCTTTAAGTCCGATAAGTCACCAAATGAATTTATACATAAAAAACGTGTTTTTGAGTATTGGTGACGGTCCTAAATATATGGGACGGTCCTATAAATATATCTGGAATTGTCACTAATTTAAGAACCACCACCAGAACTGGGTCAACTTTGAAAATTCATATACAACACCCTAAAAACCCTAAATCGAATAAATCGACCAAACAACCTCATAACCAAAATCAAGTTTTGATTATTATGACAAAAGAAGTAATTACTAAGAACCCTAGTAGGTTATATATGATTAGGGTGGATCTGATACCACTGTAGGGATTTGGTGGTCACCTACATAGCTTATAAAAATGCACATTGAAAAATAAACACATAAACGCCATGGAGACCAAACTCTAATATCAAGATCTCCTAATCTCTTACTCAGATCTGCAGTCTACTGCGCGCAGATCGCCTTATTCTTTTTTATGCTTATTGGTTCGATCAACCCTTAGGGTTTTTAGAGTTTATTGCTACTACGATAGCATCAAATATTCACTGGTACTGCACATGTGCAACTAGGGCTTCGAACCTACGCAAGTTAGGCGAGCACAAACACGGGTAATCGACTAGAAAGTCGACTAGTCGACTTAGGGTTTAATCCCTAAGTTGACCGGTTATGAGATGAGATGAGGGAGAGGATTTCGACCCAAAAAGGGTTAGGGGAAGAGTGAATAGATCCTTAGAATTCCTTTAGTATATATAGGGTACCAAGGAAGGTTCTAGTAGAATTCTACTTGCTTTCTAAGTTTGACAATAAGTGAAACTAACCTCCTTAGGGGGACGAACGGCCGTCAACCCTTATAGGGTTTGTAGCATTGTCATTTTCTACCTAAAGTATTTATCCCAGATAAATATTTAGCTTTAGGTAAATACCGTTAACCCTTTAATGAAAATATTGCCACATTTTTTCATTTTCAATGAAAATACTTACCATATTTCCGTTTCATCTTCATTTCCATTCAATTTCGTAACTCGTTTCTTTTTTCTGCTTGTTCTGTTTAGTGTGCACCGGTGTGACCTTTCGCATTTTTGTGAAGAAAAGTGTTAAAGCCATTGTGTTGTTTCACATAATCCTTTTAATGATGAATAAGAATTTGAATGATAATATGGTGAATGGTTGAACGGGTTGAAGTGTATATAAGTGTCACTACTTGAATAAATAAACTTTACTTTACGGCCTAGTTTTATATAAGTGTCACTACTTGAATAAATAAACTTTACTTTACGGCCTAGTTTTATACGCAAGGTTTATAATTCTTATTTAAAGTATATGCTTTTTTCACAATAATATATTTACATATAAAACAATATACTTAAGTACAAATGTATGCAAAGCTAAATATGTGAAGAAAACTCTTATATTAAAGTGTATTAGTCGTTTATCTTTTGTATACGAAGTTACACCATATCTTTACTACGTATAATGAAGAAATGGTCAAAGTAAAATTGTGGAATTGTGGAAAACTTAACTTTTGGTCAATCCCGATTTTACCCTTGTGTTGCCTTGTTAATTAATTAATGTGAACCTATTGCAAATGAAGGAAACTATTTTACTCCGTAATTGACTTTTTCTTGAAAGTAATTCATCTCTTTAAGTTTAAAACACACACATAAACACTCTCATATCTCCCATCACACAAACACCACTACCATCCGACGCCACCACCACCTCCTGATGCCACCTCTACCCTCCACCATTCCTCCGCCAGCGGAACTGCAAAGACCCATGACCACCAAACGGGGTTTTCATGTTTTGAGGTATTTTTATTAGTTTTTTTTAAATAGATCTACGTATATTAAACATGTTTTGAAGGTCTTTTTTTTATAGATCTATAGATTGTATGTGTATGTATTTAGGGGTTTTTTTTAGATCTATGTATATTAATATTTTTTATTAATTTTTTGATAGTGTCGCCGCTTACCGTCACTGTAGCCGCTGCTATCTTGTAACACCCCAAATTTCGTGATGCGCAACGGAATTTAAAATGGGTGTTACTTCATGGCACAACAGTTATAACAATAGAAAACGAACTCTAATTGAGTCGTTTTAAAAGATTTACCATTCGAATTTTATAAATATCAGAGTTTACAAAATGAGGTTCCAGTAGTTTCAAGGTTTACTAATTACATTAAATGAGTTTTCGAATGATAATAGAATTTATAGCCTTCTTGAGTATCCGTGCTCCTCCGTGCCAGCCTCGTTCATTATAGACCTGAAATACATGCTAAAGTGTCAACACAAAGGTTGGTGAGTTCATAGAGTTTGTGGAAATAGTTGTGGAAACCTTGTAAAATTATCGTGACAAGTATAGGTAAATACTAAATGTAGTTCTTAAAACTTTCGAGTGTATGACTATTGTACTAAATACAATATCACATATAGGTAGTGTTTTTGCTACTCGTAATTTGGACCAAGTCCTGTTTGTCTCGTAGTTGGACCAAGTCCTGTTTGTTTCGTTTGCTTGCTCTAACTGAGTCGACTTAATGGTTGCATTAATCCCAATAGATCTAACCACGGTATTCGTACTCACTACGCATAGTGCTTAATGGTCCATGATATAGAAACTATAAGTATGGCAATAATGTACTTAGCATAAATAAACATTTAGTTCAGATACAACACATAGTTAGCAAATAATCGAAATTGAAATTAAAAGTAGTTGAGCATGTATCTCCCCCAAAGTATTTATAAAACAAGTATAAAAATTGGGTTATGACTCACCGTGCGTTATGTAGTAAGTAATGGAAATGGTAGTCGAGTTGCGAAAGTCTCTAAGAGCAACCTATAATAGAATGTTGCGACTTAGGTTGGAACACTGTCTAAGAATAAAAAAGTATGCCTATATATGTCTTTCATATTGTTCATGATGTAGTACTTAGTATGTTATGTATGTCGTTGTATAAAGCTTATTTATGAAGAGTTTAGTTTGTATATCTCGTACTACCGTTCAGGCCATCATAATCCAGAGGTCATGCAGTAAACGTTCGAGGAGATAGGACACTTTAATTCGTAAATCCAGCAACTCATCGACCCGTTTACTCTAATGAACCCCTCACATGAAGATCCCTAGTATTGTAGTATTCGATATAGAAAATCATAAGTTTTGATTATGTGACATATAATTAAGTGGTTACATGGTTTGTCAATGAGTCTTTCGTCATTCTCAAAGTCTAGCGAAGGTCATATAGTCTTTGATTTATGGTAAGTAGTTCACATGGTTTCATAAGCCTTTTTTTGTTTTACAAAAGTTACCATCCCAATGGTCGAATAAACTTAAGAAAGTTTATTTTGAATGAAGATTGTTATTTCCATTAAGTAAATTATGTTTAGCAAGTATGTGATGATATTTGTAAAAATCTCATAGTTTATTGGTGGAGTAGATCCAAATTGTTTTGTGGTTTGTGTTATCTTGCTAAGGTTAAGGCCTTACTTAACGGTCTTGGGTAAATAAGCCTTGAGGCTTTAGCCATGGCCTTGCCGTGGCTTTGATCTCAGCTACCATGGTTTTGAGACTCAGCCTTGGCCTTATCTGGGGCTGTGGTCTCGGCTTAAGGCCATTAGGCCTCTTGGTTTGCTTTTAGTCGTGACAAAACATATAGTTATGAGATTATATATAGCGCAGTTTCTGTTTTTGAAGGAAAATGGCCTGTTTTAAGTGTTTTCAAGGCCTGAGCTTGAAAGTAGTTGAAGCGAAACGTTGTTCCGGACAACTTTTGTGTTTTAACTTTTTGATGAAACGGACCAGAAGGGCCTCGTTCAAAATGGGCAGACCCTTAACAGATTCAATTTGGCAGTTTCGGCGTTTTGGTTTCGCTAACTTCTTTTAGCCGTATCTTTTGACTCGTGTACTCATTTTAGGTCATTCCAATTGCTATGTTTTCCTTATAAAGTCCTATTTAACGGTAGGTAAGTGTCTAATATCATGCTTATACTATTTTGGCCGCATTTCATAATATATGTCACTAGTTTTCATGTTTACTTGCATAAAGTTAACATATAGTTCTCTTAACTTGTTTTAAAGGTTATTGTACATCATGAGCACAATATAAAGACCATATATAGCATAAATAAAGTATAAGAAGTATGAAAATGATGTTGAGCAAGAAAGTGTGTTAAGGTTTCTTACAACTTTTGGCTTTCTAAAGAAAAGAAGTTAAGAACAAGAACTAGGATCTCTAGCTTCCAACTTCTCTAAGCTCTTGACTCCAACTTGTGACTACTTGAGAAGGCACTTGAAGTCTTCTACTATAACACTTCTTGTGTGGATGGAAGAACACCAAAGGATGGAAGAACTAGAACTTGGATCAATCAAAGCTTAACAAGAGCTTTGGAATTGATATGGAGCTTGTTTTCTTGAATAATACTTGAAGTAGAAGATCAAAGAAGAGTGTTTTTGTGTTTTTGATGTTATGAACGACCAAGAAGAGGGGGAGGGAGTATTTATAGTGCCTTGGTTTATATTTTTGCTTAGATAAGTGAATACTTGTTTGACTTTTGACCATAAGACTTTCTATGGCTTAAAAGTATATACATGATGCATACTTGGTTGCTTTTAGGCTATATACATTCCAAGGCTCATCACCAAGCCAACAAGGCCTTGGTGAGTCCCCTATACACGTTTATGGACAAGGAGGATGACTAGGTGGATGAATCTTGGCCTTATATAAGTTACGGAGTGAGTTTTGGTCCCGTTAATCGCTAACTGTAAGTCACAAAGTCATTAAACTTAAAACCGGGTATCCTAAAAATATGAAACTTGTAGAAATGATTTAACATATCATTATACTCCATAATAAAATATAAAATGAGTGGTAAGTTCCATCGAGTAACTTAAATGCTGTTAAAAATTGGAAACACGGGTCTAAAACGCGTAATTCGCGTAAAACGCTGAACTGGAAAACGAAAAATTCCAAAACTTGTGGAATTGTCGTAAAATGAGAGAAATTAATATTTCTATTGTTTATAGTGTTTTATGGACATATCGGGATGCTGGAATGACGTTTATACCTAAACGTAAATCTCGGATACGGTTTCGTGATTTTTGCAGAAATGATCCGACGAGTGTCAAACTCTCGGATTATCATTAAAATAGTTTAATTTACGAGAATATGAAATAAAAATTCCAGAAATGAATAGTGAAAGTGAATAGTAAAGATGAATAGTAAAAATGAATAGTAACCCAAAAATGCGAATTGTTACATATCTCGCCGGAAAAAAGTCGCCGTTGCAGCCGTAGATGCCAGATATTGTTGATGCCGCCGTCAAAATTCGGTGCTATTGCTGGAGCCGAATGTCACCAACCCAATACGATGCACGACTTTTTAGGTACCCTTTGAAATTTTTAATAGATCCATATTTTTGAATTCGAACGATTAATAGATCTACATGATTCGGTAAGTTTTGAGGGTTTTTTTTTCACTTAGTTCTACCGTCGCCGCTGCCAACCTTTGCTGGAATATGTTGCCCCCGCTGCATTTATGTCGAAACTTGTATGGTTTGTATAAAATTTGTTGTTTGAATTTGATTGTATAAATTTATTTTTGTTTATTTGTTTGTACAAAATTGTATTATAAGTTTGTTTATATTAATTTGTTTTGTGTACTTTTTTTTTTGTAATTTCTTTTAAATTTGTTGTATACACTTGATTTAACTTTTTGTTGTATACATTTTTTTTGCCAATGTCAGTATCTTAAATTGGCAATGATAGAAATTGGATTTAAGGTGTTTGGCATTGCTTATTTTTAGCTATTGAGACGATTAAAAATGTGTCATATCCAACAAAGCAATTAAAAGACCTGCATTTGGTCTAACAGCAAACTTTGCAAAGTTTGATAGCCCTTGCCAACAAGAAATAATGGACTACACCTTATCATCTGTTACGTAGTGTACGAGTAATAGTTTACTACATTGTATTTGTATTTTGAAATAGTTAAGTAGTTTCAATATGTAAGACACTATAATGAAAAAAGTTATAATTTGTCCACTGGTAAAATTTATGAAGGATAGACACGTTATCATAAATATTTACTTATATTACTTGTTTAAAGACCCAAAAGGACACACAACGACATTCAAGACTCAGAAGAGAGTCGATATAATCATTTGAGAATAAAAATAAAAGTTGAAACTTATGCCAATCATGTACAGATATATGAATTATTTGAAACTTTTGCTAATCGTGTCCAAATATAGGAATGATTTCAAAATAAAAATTGAAGCGATACCTTTAGAATAGTTAATCATGTGACAACTTTACAAATCGTTTTCATGTATAAGTTTCCATATAAAATTATCCATTTGTCAAACTTTACACATTTATGCTCGTGTCATTTAATATAACTTAGGCAATGATTTGTCCATAAAGAAAACCAATGTATTATTATATGCAAATAATTTTGGCTCTATACATAAAATCGAATATTAGCCAATATATCAATGTAACTTAGGCAATGATTTGTACATAACGAAAACGCATGCAAATAATTATGGTTGGCTTCTACAACACTTCATATTGGGTTATTTTTATTTGTCAAACTTTACAAATTTTGGAACCACTATCCTTCTTTTTTTTACATCTCCTTTTTCTTATATATTGTAACATTCGACCATCAAAAAATTGACATTACGTAACAACATATAACATAAAATAAAATGGAGGTCATTGATTCTCACAGTGTTGCAAAAAAAGGTCTACAAGGCCGATAAATCACCAATTAGGTGCTACAAGGCTACCGACCTTGCCGATATATGTAACTAGGTCAAACACATAGGTCAACCTTGGTCAACGGTGATCAACGGTGGTCAATGGTGGTCAAACTTTTCGGAAACACATAAATCTTGCCGGAAGTACCCAAAACTCACTGTAAACTTATTTTGATCACTTATAGTAACTGTTTAAGTCTATTACAAGTTGTTTTTTAGAAAATACCTTGCCAGAAATACTTAAAACTCGCCGGAAATACACTAAACTTGCCGGAAATAACCAAAATTTGTCAGTATTGCCAATCCGATTAATCACCGATTAATCCCGCCTAGACCGATTACAAGCTACAAGGTGGTCGACCGCCCGACTACCGATCCACGATTTTTGATCTATTTGACAGTAGTTTTTTAAGGGATTTCTTGGTTGGTTTTTTGGTTTCAATGAAAACGGGATGTACCTTAAGGAAGAAAAGAGAGCCCTAGAGGACCATGGCAGTTTGTAGGACTCATGCATCTATTCGATCCACCGAGGCATGATAGTGCCGATACTATACGAAGGGCTTTGGATCTAGGAGTAAAGGTTAAAATGATAACAGGTACGTCAAGCAAATGCATATTTTGTAATTTTGAACTAAAATTGACTACTTGCCAACTTGGTGATTCATACGATTCTTTATTGTTAAAATAAATTCTCAAATTGAATACTTGCCGACTTTCATTTCAAATATAAGCTATTTGCATTTTAGATATAAGAGTACAAACTTCTAGAATGAACAGATACCTTAGTGAATCGAAAGGAAACTTTTTTAGGTAATAATTGGCACTTGTTAGGAACATTTTTGGTATCTCGTATACAGGTACATCAATGTATTAAAAGTAGCGGCTGCTTTTTAATGGACTTGCATTTGTCACGTTAAATTTTTTTCCTTGCTTTGAAATTTTTGTATACTGATAAAGTTGAGATAAGCTTTATTTCATATGTACTCACCTACATATGTGTCTTCCAGGTGGTGAATGAAAATGCGGATGTCAAATGTCCTATAGTAAAGATGCCAACACGCTCAAAACTTAGTTGCTTGAGCGGGAAAATGTATACAAAAAGCCACATAGCGAGTAGCGATTACGAGGGTATTGTGACTGTATGGGATGCAACTACACGTTTTATGTATAACGTTACATGAAACACTTATAGTTGTATGCCGCTAGATAACTCGTTGTTATGCATTTTGATTATTTCACGTTTTATCGCATTTATAGTTGTTTGCCGCTAGAAAATTCCGTTGCTATGCACGGGTACTCGTCTAGTCAATAACTAGTGTGTGTATGAGTTTGAAAACTCAAAACATGAACCGGAAAGTTATTGCTTATACTATTTTTTTTCTAATATCTAACTTCATAATACTCAAGTCATTTACCATTCTTTTAACTTCTCTTTTAAATACTCGTGAATTTTACGACTCTTTTAGCTAGTTTTCTTTATATATTACACTTAAATAATAAACTAAGAGTTTTAGAATCGCAATGATCTGTGTATCACGTCATATGATTCGCCAATACTCTCAAGTAATGTATTAAAAAGTAATTTAAGTTAACGACGAGTACCGGTGCATAGCAACGGATTTTCTAGCGGCTAATAGTTATAGATGTGATATTGTGGTTAAGTATTTTATGTAACGTTTATACATAAAACATAAAACAATCAAAATGTAATTGCAAAAAGCTGTAATATGCGATAATTCAACTCAAAGAAAAATGTTTAAAAGGTATTAAAAAAACACATAAAAACATTTAGTGAAACTTAACTCCTTTAACAAATTTACAAATATTTGAATTTCAAATGAGATAGTATGAATGTGTCAATAAAAATGTTAGATATCCTTCTACTATCACAGCTTTTTCTAAAATTTGGTTTTTCATACAAAGTCAACTTTATTAGAGGTTTAGTAAATCCTATTTCAAGTTGTTCAAAAACCGTAGTCAATTTTTCATCATTTAATTGTCCTCGTTTGCAAGTCATTGGCCTTATTTATTAACCTCATTACAGTGTTTTGAAACCCGGGTGGACCCGGCCAGGTTAACCGGTTCGACTGGTTTCAGCAAAAAAAAAGGGTCAAATAAACCCGGGTTTCTAAAACCGGGATAACCGGTTAGACCCGCCGTGAAACCCGGTCGGGTTTCGTTTTTTCAATTTTTTTTAATAATAACCTGGGTTGACCCGGTGGTCGAATCGGTTGACCCGGCGGTCGAACCGGTTGACCCGGTCGAAAAAATAACAAAAATAATAAATCGAAAACCGGGTTGACCCGGCGGTCGAACCGGTTGACCCGGTGCCCGGTGACTCGACCGGGTCGATTTGAAACCTGATTTTCAAAACATTGCCTCATTACATAAATTTTCAAAAATATTGTAGTATTTTTTAAATGTTTAGCTACACTACAATTACACAAATGCATTGTAGACATTCGGTTATTGCTCTGCCCATATACGACTCAACTTTCAACTACCAACCAAAAGTACTTACAAATATTGCCCTGCCCATGTACAACAAAACCATTAAAAAAAAAAAGAAAAATGCATATTTTTTTAGCATTGGATTCCCTAATAATCCAAATATTTATGAAAATAATACTCCATAATAGCATGTATGTATTTTGAGACTGAGATGAATGTGTGTTTGTGTTTTAGAGAAAAAGTTAGAAAATGGGGATCAGTGTGTTTTTCCCTTTGTGTGTTAGGCTTTTATAAGGAGGTATAGAGAAGTTTCAACTTCTCTCTCAAGTCAACTTTTCTAAAAGTGTTTCAATGTTTCCATTAAGATTAAACCGACGAAATTATGTAATTTTGCATGTCCATTAATTAATATGTAATTTTCCCGCTTATGTAATTTTTTTTTTTCATTGACATTCCGTTTGCATGAAATAATGTTTCCTATTTGCATGTTTCCTAAATAATGTTTCCTATTTGTAATTTGCATCTCCATTAATTTGTAATATCTACGTTAATATGACATATCTCCCATTAATATGAAATATGTTTCCTATTTGCATGTTTCCTAAAAAATGTGATTTGCATTGCTGTATATCTCCACCTCGTTAATTCAACATTTGCATTGGTGACTAACATTTTCAATATTTCCTTTAATATCATTTAAATGTGTAGCCAATATTTCAAGATTTCAAGATTGACCAAAGTTTCAAGAGTTCACTTTCAAGGCTGACCATTTTTACATTATAGGTAGTTAAGATTAAGATAAGATAATGGTTGATGGTGATATACGAAAATAAATACACCGAGACTTAGATGTCGATACTCACAATTTATATTAAAAAATCATATGATCTTGTGATCGTTAAAGTTGAGAAGAACATGTACAACCTTTAGTGACATTATTAAATCATATTTAGACTAATCAACTTACTAATTTGTCGACATATTTAAATTTGAGTGTGATCACTATTGAACATCTTCACTATTTCATGGCTACTTAAACTAAAAGTAGTGGTGGGTGTGGGTCATTCCTCGCTACCTCAGCATCACCTTAGCTTTCTTTCTCCACTAACTCCCACTCGTCATGCATTCTTTTTTATCACATTCTCCTCACATTTTATTAAAATACTCACTTTATACAAATATACCTCCACTAAATAAAACGTACACTCATAATACAAATAAAAAATAATTATTTTATTGTAAAATGAAAAGAGAGAGAATTTAAGTGAAATGTGAAAAATGAGTTCAACTAACTTGAAATGAAGTATTACAAGACTATTTATACTAGATACTCTTATATCTAAACTGCTACTACATTGCTTCACATTTAGATAAAATACTTTGATGCTTTATACAATGGGCTGAGATATATGCATTCTCCTTCTTCTCCTCTGTTCTTGATCATCTGTTTTCATAAGAAGAGTTGACTGCAGAGTTGACTGCAGAGTTGACTTTGCTAGTTATACCATTATATTTAATAGTTTGGGTACCACTTTGTCAGCCAAACACATTAGTCAGCAACTCATCATTCAATCCCATTTGGCCGCAACTTGCGTTTGATGTATTGGGTAGGGCGTGAGTGACTCACTCATCAAATGGTAAGTAGAGCACCACTTTGTTTAGCCTTATAACACATAAAAAATTAGGGAATGAATATACATACCCGGTTTTGGATTCCAATACCTCCTAATTATAAAACAAATAAACAGAAAGTATGGAACATATAATATAAAGTTTGACAAGTCAAAAGTATTAAAAACAAAAAATATATAACATACTGTTGGTCCATGAAAATTGAGTAAAATCTTGATAAACATAAATTAGAACTTCATTAATAATAATGAACAAAAGTTACAAGATTACTCAATTCCTACATGACTACATGATAACATCTTCAGCTTCTTTACGGGGATAATTTCGGTATATTATCCCCGTTAGAATGACAATAAACTCTCATTGATCCAAGCTATGCTTGAGATTCAATGAGAGGATCTTCCTAACAACTAATATTCTGTAGGAATGGATAACTATCTCTATTACAACAAACATATATATATAGCAAAGTATGTGGGGTTAGGTGTGAGTTGTCATCCACTATAAGTGGTCCTCATTCATCTTCCTCTTTTGGAAAAGCACCAACCATCCTTTAGAAATTGTCATAACTAGATTCCCCCTTCTATGGCAATTCTTGTACTTTGCTTTGACTCCCTTTTTGTACTTG
>LBNU01034603.1:70309-92667 GCA_014162995.1 Artemisia annua
GTGCAATGAATGATGTTAAACATGAGAGTCAGGGTGATGCAAATGTGGTCTGTGGCTTCACTATCTACTACCCAAGCATCCTTATAAAGTGAGACACAAGAAGCTATGAACAAATACCTACTAGCAGCTAAGAGTTTGGGATTACCTTGGGTGTGTTGCAGCATCATCATGACTTGGTTCAACTGATTTTGAAGTGAGTCCATCTTTGCAAAGACTGCATCATCAGCTTGTCCACTTTGAGCAGATTCACTTGTAGAAATTCCATCTGAATTTGCTGTTTGACCAGTCACCATATTGACATTTCTAGGCCTAAAATTGTATCTATTTGCACCACTTGTACCACTGCTTGAACCAATGCCTGCTGGCCTAACCTTTCCATGCAAAGGATGACCCACTGGATACCCCACTAATTGGTAACATTCACTTTTGTAATGGCCCTCTTTCTGGCAATTTTCACAAATAACTCCTTGCTTGAAACTGCTCCTTCTAGTGTTTGGATTGATTCCTGGTCTGGTTTGTCTAGTGTTGGAAGTGTTTGAAGCATGGTTTTGATTTTGAGATGGCCTTGAATTATTGAAGGTGGACATAACAGTTGGTGCAGTAAACTTTGGAACACTTGTTTCTCTCTGCTTCTCCTCTTGTCTTAACATTGTGTAAGCTTTAGTGGCATTGGGCATGGGCTGCATTAACAGAATTTGTCCCCTAATGTTTGCAAAGCACTCATCTAAACCCATAAGAAACTGTAACAAACTTTTCCTGCTTTCTCTTGCCCCATTCAACCTTCCATTTGCACAAACACAATTACAAGTACACATATATGGAGCCTCTAAAGCATCTATCTCATCCCACAGCCCGTTTAGCTTTTGATAATATAATTCAATGGATGAGTTGTTTTGCTTTTAACTGAGTGATCTCATTTGTCAATTGATAGATTCTGTGACCATCTAACTGAGAGTAATGCTCTTGAAGTTCCAACTAAAGTGCTGATGCAGAATGCACAAAACTGAGATTGTTGCTTATTTGATCAGAAACTGTATTTAAGATCCAAGAAATGATCATGTCATTGTTCCTCTCCCATAAAGCTCTGTTTGGTGATTATGCATCAGGTTCTGGATATTCAGATGTGATGATTTTGAGTTTGTTCTTTGCATTGAGTGCAATCATGAGAGATCTTCTCCAAGAACTATAGTTTTCAGATCCTAACAGCTTCTTGGATATCAAAATCAATCCAGGATGATCATTTTGATGCAGAAACAAAGGATGATTGACTAATGTTGTATCTTCAATGGAATTGGTTGATGGATTGGAAGTTGCCATGGTTTGAATGGTTTTTGATTGATTTTGATTGATTCTTGAGTGATTTTGATGAAATGAATCAGATATGGTGATTCAGGATGTGATTTGAGTGATTTTGATGGATTCTTGAGTGAATTTGGTGGATTTTGATGGGTAAATGAGTGAATTTAGTGAGGTTTAACAATGGCGGATAATTGGAGGGAAAGTTAGTTAGGATGGTGGTCAAAGTTTGTTAGGGTGGTGGTCAAAGTTCGTTATGACAGATAGTGATGGTTGTTAGAGAGCCTTTTTGGTGGCTCTGATACCATATTGTAAAATGAAAAGAGAGAGAATTTAGTGAAATGTGAAAAATGATTTTTATTCAACTAACTTGAAATGAAGTATTACAAGACTATTTATACTAGATACTCTTATATCTAAACTGCTACTACATTGCTTCACATTTAGATAAAATACTTTGATGCTTTATACAATGGGCTGAGATATATGCATTCTCCTTCTTCTCCTCTGTTCTTGATCATCTGTTTTCATAAGAAGAGTTGACTGCAGAGTTGACTGCAGAGTTGACTTTGCTAGTTATACCATTATATTTAATAGTTTGGGTACCACTTTGTCAGCCAAACACATTAGTCAGCAACTCATCATTCAATCCCATTTGGCCGCAACTTGCGTTTGATGTATTGGGTAGGGCGTGAGTGACTCACTCATCAAATGGTAAGTAGAGCACCACTTTGTTTAGCCTTATAACACATAAAAAATTAGGGAATGAATATACATACCCGGTTTTGGATTCCAATACCTCCTAATTATAAAACAAATAAACAGAAAGTATGGAACATATAATATAAAGTTTGACAAGTCAAAAGTATTAAAAACAAAAAATATATAACATACTGTTGGTCCATGAAAATTGAGTAAAATCTTGATAAACATAAATTAGAACTTCATTAATAATAATGAACAAAAGTTACAAGATTACTCAATTCCTACATGACTACATGATAACATCTTCAGCTTCTTTACGGGGATAATTTCGGTATATTATCCCCGTTAGAATGACAATAAACTCTCATTGATCCAAGCTATGCTTGAGATTCAATGAGAGGATCTTCCTAACAACTAATATTCTGTAGGAATGGATAACTATCTCTATTACAACAAACATATATATATAGCAAAGTATGTGGGGTTAGGTGTGAGTTGTCATCCACTATAAGTGGTCCTCATTCATCTTCCTCTTTTGGAAAAGCACCAACCATCCTTTAGAAATTGTCATAACTAGATTCCCCCTTCTATGGCAATTCTTGTACTTTGCTTTGACTCCCTTTTTGTACTTGTTGTCATAATACCTCAAGGACCATGAGACACCCTCAGGAAGCATGATGCATCCTCAGGGAGCATGAGGCATCCTCAGGAAGCATGAGGCATCCTCAGGGAGCATGTTTGTTCAGAGATAGCTTGAGGGAGTCAGTGAGTTATTGTCATCACTCACTGACTCCATTACCTTCTTCTTTGGCTCATGGATCATTCACTAAGTACCGCCTCATTGAATGATTGAGTCTTTCTTTTTAGACTCGGTCCGAACATCTTGAAGGTAACTCACTGAGTGACTGTTCACTCAGTGACTTGTTTGATGTTTAAGGTTAACTTACTATTTTATTCAGTAAGTTAGGCTATTTTATTTTCAAATCTTGTCAGGGGCAATTGGGTCAAATTTTGGACCCAACAGTCTCCCCCTATTTGAATATACAAATAGCCTAAGGTAATTGGTAGTAAATGAGGTAATGAGGGTTCAGTTGGTGGGTTCAGGAAACAAGGTTCGTAACTAAGGTTCAGGTTCTGTTTATGAGTTCAGGGTCAGGGGGTTCGATAAGTGAGGTTCAGTGAGTAGGGTGTTCAGGGTCAGTGACCAGGTTCAGTAACCAAAGGTTCAGAGACCAGGTTCAGTATCCAGTGGACTGACTGAGTTCAGGGCTAGTGATAGGGTTCAGTGACTGGGTTCATAGTGAACCAGTTCAGTGACCATTTTAGGTTCAGTCCAAGTCTTACTCACGATTCAGTACCTATTCTCCACTTCAAGACATTTTCACTTCAGTCTTGTATCACATACTTGAAACCCACACTGACCCACGTTTTCCATGACCCCATATTTTGCTTACCACTGACCCACGTTTTCCATATCGGCATCCCATCTCATTTGTATCAATACACCCTGAGTTTTATATACCAATTTAGTCCCTCATTCATTTCAGACCCAATAATAATCATAATATTATGTCTTCCCTGATATACACCCCGAGTTACTTTCGTCTTCAGAACCTGAAATTTCAGGTTCAAGGTTTTGGGTTTGGTTATCAAGTTATGGGTTCGGTTTTCAGGTTTATACCTGTTTTAGGAACTCTTGGGTTTCAGAGTCGCACTTTCAGGGATTAAAGTTATGGTTACCAGGAGTTTGGGTTCACATGTTTTTCCGTGACTCGGGTTCAAGATCAGTTTGTGGTTTCAGGCTCAGTGACCGAGGTTTCAGTGAGTAAGTGAGTAAGGTTCAGGACTGCTATCAGTTTTGTTTAGCTACTGATATATTGAATCAGTACCACACCTTAAGACACACTCCGTGCCGCCTGATGTAACTACTCCTTGATCCACTTTTTCTAACCATTCTCAGCTCTCCAGAGTTTTGCCACAACCTCGATTAAGGTTTAACTCCCACAACTCACCCTGATGTTGCAGTCATGGTTTCACCCTGAAACAACTCCCTAAAAACAAATGTCTCACCAAAGTTTTTAAGGACACCTTTGCTCCAGCTTCAACTCAAACCTAGCCTGAGGTGAGATTAACACACCCGAGTCTTTGACTCAATGACCCATACCCGTACACTCAAATTAACACACCCTACACACATCTCCCTGGTACATCTTTTTTTACCAGTCAACGAGTCACTTCAAGGACTCTTTAGGGAGTTCTCATTTTCAAGCTCATGTTCAAGCTCAGCCTGAAAATCATACACTCCTGATGTTGCACCAACAACACTCAGCCTGAAGTCCAACCGCTTCTGCTCCTTTTCACTCCTCCTTTTTTTGTGAAACCCAGCAAATTTCATCAGTCACACTGAGTTTTATCACACCTTCAGTTCAGGTTCAACCCATTCAGGCTAAGCCTGAAGATACCAACTACTGAATTTTTTCAGCCACACTCTTATCACATATTGATCCTGACATTTCAAGTCCTTGATCCACAATCTTAACCCAAACACACCTTGGCTTTTCAGATACAAACTCATTAGGCTGAGCCTAATAACCACCACCAACTGATCTCTATAGCTCCCCTGATAATCAATTATCAGCTACCCTCAGTTTTAACAACTCCCTGGTAGCAGCCCGTATCAGCCACCCTGATATTCATATACCCCCTGATCTATACACACTTCATACTCTTTTAACATTTTCTGATGTAAAAGCTCAACCCAACAACACATTCACACTACTATTCCCAATCCCTGATCAGACGTCTTCTGTACTAAGTTCTCTCTTCTAATCATCAAACCAACAGATAACATACGCACGCATCATCATTAATACTCCCAAACCCATTTCAGTTTTTTTTCAACGAGTCTTGATAAGATATGGGAGATGTTTTTGTGAGTGTTGTGCGTGTTGTTTTTGGATTATTTTTTGGTATATGATGATGAGTTTTCGAATGGATATGGGTTTTTAGTGTGTCGTTTTTTTTTTTTTTTTTAGGTTGTGGTACAGATCTGGGTTTGATGATATGTGATAATAAGGTTTGTGTTTTTGTGAGATTTGTGTTTGTGTTTGGATGTTTTGTGTGTCGGTTTTTGTTGGGTTTGATTTTTCCGGTGATGTGGTTTGACCGGATTTGTATGGAGATGATTGGGGTTTTTGTGTGTGTGTATTATGGATAAGGATTTTGTGGTGGGGTATATATCATTGTGGGGTTCAGGAAAGGGTATCTTTTGTCACTCATAAATAAATGTGTGTCTCTCCCCCTCAAAAATTGCTACAGCAGTAGCAGTTTTTAAAGATCACATTTATTGCTTTGAAGAATGCTATTAGTAGTCATACATGGATCTGGCTCATAAGGATGAACCTCTGGCTCTGATACCACTTGTTGGTCCATGGAAATTGAGTAAAATCTTGATAAACATAAATTAGAACTTCATTAATAATAATGAACAAAAGTTACAAGATTACTCAATTCCTACATGACTACATGATAACATCTTCAGCTTCTTTACGGGGATAATTTCGGTATATTATCCCCGTTAGAATGACAATAAACTCTCATTGATCCAAGCTATGCTTGAGATTCAATGAGAGGATCTTCCTAACAACTAATATTCTGTAGGAATGGATAACTATCTCTATTACAACAAACATATATATATAGCAAAGAATGTGGGGTTGGTGTGAGTTGTCATCCACTATAAGTGGTCCTCATTCATCTTCCTCTTTTGGAAAAGCACCAACCATCCTTTTGGAATTGTCATAACTAGATTCCCCCTTCTATGGCAATTCTTGTACTTTGCTTTGACTCCCCTTTTTGTACTTGCTGTCATAATGCCTCAGGGACCATGAGACACCCTCAGGAAGCATGATGCATCTTCAGGGAGCATGAGGCATCCTCAGGAAGCATGAGGCATTCTCAGGGAGCATGTTTGTTCAGAGATAGCTTGAGGGAGTCAGTGAGTTATTGTCATCACTCACTGACTCCATTACCTTCTTCTTTGGCTCATGGATCATTCACTAAGTACCGCCTCATTGAATGATTGAGTCTTTCTTTTTAGACTCGGTCCGAACATCTTGAAGGTAACTCACTGAGTGACTGTTCACTCAGTGACTTGTTTGATGTTTAAGGTTAACTTACTATTTTATTCAGTAAGTTAGGCTATTTTATTTTCAAATCTTGTCAGGGGCAATTGGGTCAAATTTTGGACCCAACATCATACACTGTCTTGTACTATTAATAAGGGGATAAAAGATGGGTATGAAGAGATAAAAAGTGACCACAAAATATGTTTAACAACACCCATACATTAGGAGACGAGTATTTCACATCCCCTTATTTCCCTATATTCTAAAGGATTAATCTCAACCACACAAATCATCGATACTACTTATAATGCTCAAAACACTTTTTCAACTAATTATACTAAGACTTCTTTTTTTAAACTTAAATTAAAGAAACCAAGTAATAGATACAACCTCTCTTTTTAAACTTAAGTTAAAGAACACAAGTAATAAAACGAAAGATACAACATCTTTTCTTAAATTTAAGTAAATACAACTAAAACTATTAGTGCAACTACCTAATACAACAAATATCCAACCATTTGATTTTTCATTTATTTAATGTATAAAAACACTTCGCACATAAAAGATACATATTATTATATTTATTGTACAAACTAATCAAACACAAAAAACTTATACAATTAATATAACTTTTATTTTTTATCGTCGCATACATGGTTTTTTAAACTGGACCAGACAACGAACTTGATTTCCAAACATTTGTGGTTTTTGGTAGGGGTTTTTGCGGTATTGTCCGGTTCAGCTGAGCGGTTCCGAACCAACGGGTTCCGGCTGAACCGGTCTATCCGATTTTCAAAACACTGGTCATATATGTATCATTTCTCATATTCGTATTTTCTTTTCATTAAACGGCTGTCGTTACATTTATAATCGTAAGAAACAATGAACAAGTACATTTTAATCACATAATATTATCATCATTCGTCACAAAAAACATATAATCAGACACATTACTCAAATTTTATTTACAAGGCACTCATCGCTGCAACGCGAGAGTACCCTTTTGATCAAATGGACCTACATTAAAAAATATCCACTTTCACCCTTTTCTTTTCCTTTATTTTCTTAAATTAAAACTCAAATTTTCAATTCTTTTTCAAAATTAATATATCTCAAAAACCGTTAATCGTTAGACGAAACAAATTACACGATTACGAAAAGCATTTAATTATCTTTCAACAAATGGACACTTTCGTTTACTTTCAACAAACATTTTTTTTGAAAGTGTAGAACTTCAAATGATTCATTATTTTTTGCATTTAAAAAAAATAAATCCTTAGCTTTCCAAGTACATATCACACATAATTTTTAAACTTTCAAATTATTACAGTTTATTCATAGAAGTTTGAAAAAGTATATGATTTTTTTATATATAAAACACACTTGATATATCACATCCGATATAACAAAAAAAAATTAGATTAAAAAACAGAAGATATTGACATAAATATAATTTTTTGGTGCAAAAATGGTGAATCTTTTGGAGTTGTATACAAATACTTATACCCATTTTTGACCACATTTTTAGTGTTCGAACTTACATATTGGTGTTATATCACATGTGATATATCAAACTAGGGGTGAGCGCGGTTCCGAAACCGCAAAGAACCGACCCGGACCTGCGAGAACCGAGAACCGCAAAATACATATATTAGGAACCGAGAACCGGACCGAAGAAGGTATGTCGGTTCCGGTTCGGTTCTCGGGTTCGGTTCAGGTATTTCGGTTCTACCCGATTGGAACCGAAATTTCTTTAAAAATATCCAAAAATTTAACATTTGCTTTTATGTTTGCACTCATTTTAAAGCGTCAATAAAATTGATTGTGCACAAGTGAGTAAATGACCATGCACATGCTCGTGGGTAGTTTTAAGCTTTAAACTAAAAATGATTGTGTGATGTTGCACAAATGAATCTAATAAAAATATCATTTAGATCTATCCAACTTTTTTGAAAAGTTAAGTACGTTACTCTATATAATATATATTCAAGTGTTTCGATGCGTGTTATAACAACTTTTGCAAAGACAAGTCATGCTACTGTTAAGCATGAAAAAATATGTTAGACTCCTTTGTAATTTGTTAAACATGACAATCTTTCAGTAAATTTGGCTAAGAGAGTAATATGAAAAAGAAGTCACGCGTATTAACTTTGGCTAAGAGAGTAATATGTCGGCTAAAGAAGTTAACACAATGTCACAAACATCCCTCATGATTCTCTCGGGCGGTTCTTCGGTTCTGGAACCGATACCCGCGGTTCTGGACCGAACCGAACCGATAACCGAAATTTGAGATATTTAAGAACCGAGAACCGGACCCCGGTTATAAAATGCGGTTCGGGTTGGGTCGGTTCCGGTTCAGTTCTCGGTTCTGGTTCGGTTCTCGGTCTATTTGCTCACCCCTATATCAAATTGAGTTTAAATATTATTATTATTATTATTATTATTATTATTATTATTATTATTATTATTATTATTATTATTTCTATTTACACCAACTTTTATGAATTAACCGTATTGATTTAGATGTTCAAATACATATATTGTTGGAAAGCTCATAATATTTATTTTTCAATGCAAAAAATGATGAATCTTTTGTAGTTCTATACTAATACTTATGCTCATTTTATGAAAGCATGTTGAGTGTTCGAACTTACAGATTAGTGTAATATCACATGTGATACGTCAAGCGAGCTTGACTTTCAAGAAAAAAATCTTATATTTCCACCAACTCCTTTCAGTAAACTATATTGATTTAGATGTTCATATGTTTGATATATGGTTGGAAAGTTAAGGATGCGTATTCTTTAGTGAAAAAACGATTAATCATTTTATGTTTTACACAATAATTATACTTAATTCATGACATTATGTTGAACGTTCGAACTTACAAATTAATGTTATATCATATGTGATACATCAAGCGGGTTTCACTATCAAAATATTTTTTTCCCCTACTTTCTCCAACTTTTATGGATAAACTGTATTGATTTGAAGGTTCAAAAATTATGTGTGATAAATGACTTCAAAGGTAAGGATGTATAGTTTACAATGCCAAAAACGATGAACCATTTGGATTTTAACACAAATATTTATACTCGTTTTACGAAAGCACGTTGAGTGTTCGAACTTACAAATTAGTGTTATATCACATGTAATATCAAGTAAAATACTGCACTGAGGAAAACCAAAAATTCCAAATAAAATAAAAGAAATTGTCGAAAAGTATATGAAAGTGCTTTTCTATTGAAAGATAATTAAATTCTCTATGTATGTTAACGGTTTACGATTATTGAGATATATAATTTTTTAAAAAGAATTGTGAAAATGATTTTTAATTAATAACATAAATTAATCATTATTTTATTTTATTTTTTCTATTAATTTTTTAAACATGAGTGGTTGAAATTTGTCTTTCAATATGAAAAAAATAAAATTAATAGTCCCTAATCGAAAATTTCTCCCTACATTAGACATAGACAATATTTTCAATAGAAAATCAAGGACGTAGATACCCAGAAAAAATGTACAATCAAGGAAATGTGTCTCATTGTACCATAAACAAATATGTACAATCAAGAAAATGTGTCTCGTACATCCCTTGAATATTGGTCATGCCAAAAAAAAATAAATAAAACAAAAAATACACGCCATAAACAGCTATAACAACTTCCACATTTCAAATTCATTAACATATTTAAATAAGGGTATTCCTTCCAGCTAATTTATACTTTCCAAGCATTGCATTTTCATAAAGTAGATTAAACCCATTTTTTGAAAATAGTGACTGAACTGCTTAACAAAACTGAATGGGGATATTAATGTAAATATAAATTATTATATCAAAGATTACTATTATGAGAAACAAATATTATCGAAAACAATATACATGCATTCGCTAGCATCCCATTCCTAAATAGTCGCTTGTATTTTATCTTATACCGTAGTATGCCATACTAGGCCAGTGCGAGTGTAATTTTTGGGTTATCACCATATCCATTGATCATTACATCATGTCACATTATCATTCAACACGTCATCAGAATGTGGCCAAATTGCTCAAACTCTGATCATTCCAGTTTAGTGACTACAAAAAAAACAGCACCCAAACTTATATTTCTCGTTAATCATAAATATACCTCAGCAACACACTAACACTACGCACGAAATATTACAAGCGTATGTGGTGTTGTTTGGTCCGTGAAAGGGAGCACGCGTGGTGGAAGCCCGCGCGGTGGAAGCAACCCACGGGTGGGATGAACTCCTATTAACCCTAGTTTAGATCAAAAAACATTCCTATACAAGATGTGTAGCATGGTGTGGAACTAGTTGGACTTGTCATCTAATCTTTACCCACGATACAGGCAGTTATCATTCACTAAATATCCATGGTTTGCAAGTATAGTGGACTTTGAAATGGTTAAAGAACGAATGCCCTTTTAAGTTAGAGATGGTTTAATAAAATAGACAGATTTTTGTAGCCAATATTTAGGCAAATGTGGAGCCAAGTTAGTGGACTTTGAATGGTTAAGAAAAATGCCCTTTTAAGTTAAGAGATGGTTAATAAAATTAGACCAATTTGTAGCCAATATTTAGGCCATTGGCCTAAGTTTTAAATGAATAAAACTTTGTAAAAATTGTCATGTTTTAAGAGAAGATTTTGCAAGAAAAATAGTATAATTAAAATGCAGTGTGAACAGTACTCATAAGCAACAGACCGCTGTGTCTCCTAACGCATACATTCTTCATATTGTCCATGAGACGAGATACCTGTTGTATTAACTGATAATAATACCAAACTGCATTAAAATTATCAATTATGCAATGTTTGCAAAAATTGGTCTCAGGGTATATTTTACTTCATTGAGAAAGGAACGAATTTTTTTTTTATTAATTAAACTTAAAAAAAAAAAAAAAAAAAAAAAAAAAAAAAAAAACCCTAATATATCCCTTGTTCTTAAAATACTCTATATATTGCAACATTTACATAAATCTATTTGGGAGTTGATATGCACATCACCAAAAGTGATGTGCACACCACAAAAACACATTACTGATGCACATAGTATAACACCACATATGTATGATTTTGGTGCGCACATCACTTTTGGTGATGTGAAAATCACTTCCCAATCTATTTAGACTTTGAGATAGTGATCCTTGTTGTTGCTGCGACCATTTTTACCTCTTGTCATGCCTATTTCATGTTTACCACTTGTGTTGACCATGTAACTATCCCCAAACTTATAGCTCAATGGTTTCCCAATGCCTTATGAGTTGATGTTTTAACAAAATTTATTTCAAGAAGTGTGTTTCAAGTGATACATGAAGTTTTTCTTGCAAATATATAGGTTGATGAAAAGAAGATTCCTGCTGCAAACAACATGGATAATATGTCGTTAGAATTTTAACATAAATGTTTTTATAACAATCGACAATATTTAAAAAAGGAAAAAAAAATAAATTTAAAGCTTAATGTTTTACATTTTTTTACAATTTCTTTTCAATTTATGAAATTTTATAACTTTCATTTATACATCACGACATCACTATATAACACATTCATCTTTCATTATTTTTTTGATTGTGTGTTGTTTATTATTTTACATTGTATACATAAATGTTACACGAAAACATTTACGACAATATCACAACTATAATCACCTGCTGCTATAAATTTTTGTCGAACACTCCTGCTTTTTCGAAAACAAAAATCAAGAAAATGACTTAAAAAATATTGTTCACTAAATATCATGTGGATCATTCCTTCACATACACATTATCTAATCTATAATCACATGTTCACAACCACAAATAAACGCAAACATAAATTAAGCTAAAAACTTTAAAAGATTTATATTTTATTTCATTTTATTTTTTTGTAAACTATTGTTGTCACCACACTTTACTCGTGCGACACATATCCGACACATGTTTTTCAGTTTACACACATCTTTGACGTGAGACCCACAAAAAAGCTAAACTAGTTTTTGTGGATGCAATCGATGTGACTTATTAATGACTGACCTCCATTATTGTTGTTCACTTAAAACATTAACTTACTAGGTTATTCATTCCATTTATATCACCAAGATTATTTCATCATTATTGGATTCAAAGGTTATTATTGATTTAGCACCCAAGAACACACACACTCGGTATGCTCAGTTTCATCTTTTATGTGATTATTTGCAGTTTTTTTGAGTTTTGTTTTCTGGGAATTTTAGTGGGTGTTGTTTGTTTAAGCTTATTTGTGGCTTACCAGCTTATTTGATTTTGGCTTATATTTCGTAAGCCCGATTTTTCCGGCTTATTTGGAGAGTTTTTTATAAGTTTATTAGCGCATAAGTCTCAAAATAAGCCGGTAAGAAATATAAGCCAAAATCTTGTAAGCTCACAAATAAGCTTAAACAAGCTTACCAGCTTATATTACTCAACTTAGGGGTGTTTGTTTAAGCTTATTTTTGTGCTTATGTGTAGTTTCGGCTTATGTTTTATTAGCTCATTTCTATTGGGCTTATTTTGAAATTTACGGAATTATATAGCTGGAAAAAATTAGTTTTGAAACATAAACCGAAACCACATAAGCTTATAAGCACAAAAATAAGCTTAAAAACAAACACCCTCTTATTATTCACAAGCCCATTTTTTCTGGTTTGTTTTTTTTTACTAATGACCTTAGTGTGACTGAAATATGGAAATAAGCTCAAAATCTGAATAAGGAGCCGGGGAAATAGGCTTAAGAGATATAAGGCGAGTCAAATAAGCTCATGAGCTTAAGTACTTAAACAAACACCTCCTTAAATATATTAATTTCATTGTTGAAAGTGGAAACAATGGTTGTTTGACTTTTAAAGCAAAGTAAATATATATGATAGTGTAGTATTAATGTTGACTTTTTGAGTGATCATGGTTTTCGATCTTTTGGCGTAATTCACGGGGTTGACCCCACCATTACACTTACTCAAACCAGTAAGGCCCTTCCATTAGGAGAGGTTGGCGTAGCCACTTCAGGATCGAACTTGAGACCTTTCACATTTTAGTTAGTCACAAGCCTTTTCCAACTCGGCCATCGTGGGATAAGAACTATGGAAATGAATATGTTAGATAAGAAGAAGAAATTTAGAATCTTGACTGTATTCCCTTTTTTCAGGTTTATTAAATATTGATATTCTTAACTTTTTGGTGCCATTTTTGATAAATAAATGATTAGAAGCCTTGATGGTTCCGTAGATTGCAAGAAAATACAGGTGATGGGATGATGAATGATTGCGGAATCTGTATTTTAAAACAACTTGAATGAAGTGATTATAAATGTTTCTTAAAAGCTGCCTTTTCATTCATATCATTTATTGTTATGGTACTTTTTGCTTATATGATACACTTCTTGCTGTCTCACTTGCACATGCGCCTTTTCTATAGTTGCTTGTGGTCTTGAATCTTTATACACTGAATGCTAATAGAAACTTTTATTGATTTTTGATCTGCTTAGTTTAAAACTTATTTCCAGAGAAATCAGAGTTACTTTTTAACTGTGAGTAGTATTATTTCCATTTTCAAGTATTTTGCTGCATTTCGCTCTTTAATTAACTTCTTGTCTGCAGATTATGGATCTGTTGGTTCAACCACAAAATGTGTTTCTCAATGTCTCAAAGGTATTAATCTTTTGTTTTCCTCGGTTAATGGAAATAGCCATGTAACTACGCATTTTTATGATGGATGCTGATTTGAATATCATTTTTAATGCAGAGTGGCAACATTGTCCTTCTATTGCTTTGGCATATTCTCCATTTAGTTCTGAGCATTTTATACTTTTTGAGGGAGATTTTTCGTGCATTTGAAAGCTACCTTATAACTAATGGATATGTAAAAACATATGATGATCTGAACTTAGATCGAGTCAAGTATCTTGGAATCGTTGTGGACAGTGATGAAGCCCGCAAGACGTCAAATGTTATTGAACTTTTGGACTGGCTTTCAGCTATTGGTGTAAAAAAACTCTGCCTATATGACCGTGAAGGTGAGGCTGTACTATTAATTTTATTGACTATTTACTCACTTCTGTTGTAATGTAATCTTATACTTGGTTTACTTATTGACGCATAGTTTGTTGACTAATCATATTATCACTATTATATGTAGGAGTATTGAAGAAGTCAAAGGATGTCTTCATAGAGAGATTTGGATCTGCAGAACGTCCCAAAGTATCGTGTTCTATCACATCTTCTTACCATATTATGCATTGACACTTGTTTTTTTTACTAAAAGAGCTATACTTCTAAATTTGACATCTCATGCCTTATATGCCATTAATGCTCTCTAAAAACCAAAATAGATTGGAAATATTATAAAGTGGCCAATTCTTATATGAAATCGCTTTAAACAAAGTCATATGCCGTGGATGATCTCTAATAAAGACTTAAATAACTAGTTATGATGATAATGAACATATATGTCAGTCAAACTTTGATTCCTGGACATGGTAAAACGAAGTGGTGCAATTTTCTGAGATGGAGGGAGTACGGTAATTATTTGCTCCATCATCCTTTTAGGTGATGGGTCGTGTATGGGCAATAGTTTGTAATGTATTGCTACTGATTCTACATCTTAAACTGTTTAACAAGCCACTAGAGGTTGCAGTTTTGACTCATTTACTTATAAATGGGTCGATTTGGGTTATTTTTGTCTCAGATGGGTCGACTAAAAAATTAGGTATTAAGGGAATTGGTCCAATGGGTCAAAGCTGTCCAAAGTTATTTTTTTATGCCCACATCAAAATCACTTTATTAAAAACATTTTGAGTGTTTATGTAATGATCTAATTGATTTAATCATATTCAACATAAATTATATATTTTATTAAATGGAGATAAAGTGTTTGCGGGTCTGTCCCAAAACTACCCATTTCGATTTTTTACACAACTCTCCTGACCTGGCCAGTTTTCCCACATATCCTGCTAATATTTTCTGAATCTGATTATATGGTCTTCCTTTTGCTGATTCATGCAGGAGGATTCAAAAAATGCTCCCCTGCTTAGTAAAAAACAGATGGAGTTTGAATTTGTTTCACTCATTGATGGAAAAGAAGCAGTTGCTAAAGCAGCTAACCTACTGTTTAAAAAGTATTATGCCGATGAAGATTCAGAAAAACCTTTCTTCACTGAAACCTACTTGACCGAAGCACTCAAGACCCTTGGTTCGTTGTTACTTTAGTGTTTTCTTTTTTTTTTCTGTCTTTTTGTGCTTATGGTAAAGATATAATGACATTGTATGTGTTGAACATTGTTTACTCTTAGGTTATGTGGAGCCAGATCCCGATCTTTTATTAATTTATGGGCCTGCAAGGTGCCACCTTGGTTTTCCAGCATGGCGCCTTCGCTATACAGAGATGGTGTAAGCCTACTTTCTTCACTTATTGTTTGTTATCAGTTATTTCCCAATGATTACAAAGGGTAAATTGGTAATTCAACGTCCCGAAAGCATGCAAAAAGAAAAATGTTGTAATTTTCGTGCGACATCCAAATTTTGTAATAATAAGTTGATACATTTAGACTTGGTACCACCTTAGTCGTATTATAATGATATATTTGCTGTCTCTGGGTGAATTTTGACCTGTTTTATGTTGCAGACACATGGGACCACTGAAGCGCAAGAAATACGGTTTGATTCTAAAAGCCATTCACAGATTCACTAGGGTGAAGCAAAACTACGGTAAGTTGACTAGATTTTTTATCTGTTAAATCAGATTAAATATGTCCACATAAGCAGCAAGTCAAGCTCAGTCCCCAAGAGACCCACATTGATAGCACAATGTATTTTCATCTTTCTGCGGGTTAGTGGCAGAGAGAAAAGACTTTTACTGAGGTAGTTTTTTGGGACTAAAGTAGTGTTTTAAAGGTAACCTTGATAATGAACTTTAGAGAGCAGGCCTCACTATGCATATAGCATAAAGTTCACGGAGACAATCTCCGCTAGGCTCGTGTGTACAGGTGGTAAAATGGGCTGGGTGGGACTGAGGGTTGGGTAACACCTCAAAAAAGGTGCAGATGACAACTGTAGAACGTTAGGCAGGTAAGAACGAGTTGGGTTGACCAGCCAACACTTTTTAAACCATTCGACTTGAGTATACTTTGAGTCTTTGACCTGCTCTTAAACCATTCAACCCATTTCCACTTTTAGCTGATTTTGTAAGTTTACCTACTAACCCATTACCAATAGAATATTACTTAGTTTGACCTGTTTTCACATGAATTAGTTAAAATTAACCCGCTCAAAGTTGTATGGAATGCCTCGAATACATGTCCTTTTACTCATGATTAACTGTTTTACATTGTATCGGGGATTCCATCCATCATTGAAATCTTGTGATCCAATCTTGTGTTTTTCAAATAAATCGGAATCCTTATTTAACCTTTTTGTATATTTTTTTGCATGCACCAGGTGCATAAGATACATGTATGAGGGATTGTTGCTGCAAAAGTTGACAGCTGGACCAGAGATTGAATCCGAATTGTGTGAAATAATGGTTGAATCGTATATGATATTTGTGTGCTGAATTTAAATAGGCAGCTATCAAAGATCGTAAATAAGATGCAGTATCTCTGTTATCTCTGTAATTCTGGACTTAAGAATAGATTCTTATTACAAGTACGGATATCCATGTTACAATTTAGGTTGCTATTTAAACACCCTGAATTCAATATTATATAACTATGACCTTCAAACAAGACAGAATATGTAAACTTAAGTTGGTAGTATTGAACAAATTCATTCCAGCACAAGTCGGTAGTATTGAACAAATCAACCAAAAAGGGAATCATTTCAAATATAAGTTTATATCGGAAACAATATGTTGATACTGCGTTTTTNTTTTTTTTTTTTTTTTTTTTTTTTTTTTTTGAGTTCTTAAAATGTACTATATATAACAATGTTGAAGATTACAATCACAGCGCATTTCACTACATTTACACTTAAAACAAACCATGAACTTTAAGTGTCTGGAACTATCTTGCGTTTATGATACGACCCGGATTGGGTAATATCGGTAATTAGCACCACTTCAAGCGGATGCTTGCTCCTAAGAAAGAAGAAGAAGAAGAAGAACAGATTAATTGACTCACAAAGCTGATTGATTTCATTCATAATGCGGCTTAAATAGCCTACACGACCTGTGGATAATCCCAATCAAACACTAAGACGTTTCCTACTTCAACAATGACTCATAATGACTCTTATCCTTACTTGACTCAATAACATATCCTAACAAAAGATAAACATAAAGATAGTAGTTATCCTAATGCAACACAAAGTCCTTGTGCCACACAGGAGCCGTAGACGTCCTGGAACTTCGCCTCAGTCCAGCAACATTTATTGGCGTATCAGTTTAACAATTGCAACTTGGAATCAACGTCTAAACCTTGATGAATACCCTTTGATTTTTTATTTATTTTATTTTATTATTATTTTTTTTCATAAACTCCTTCCATTTTATGCGTTTTTCTTCAAGTTTCGGCCTTGCCAACATCAAAGATCAGCTCTTTAACTTCATTGTTTGACACGTAGCCTACCGATACCACCACACAGCGTGATCTTTGTAGAATGCTACCATGCCCCTCTTGATTATATGTGATTCTTCTATGATGTCTAACTCCCACGTGCAAATGAGGATCTGTTGTTTATTAATCCTACTTTAGTTTCTGGATCACACCATGTCTACATGATACTTGTGACATTCCCCAAGGCCTCGAGAATTTCGTGAGAAGATTCTTTTGGATCCCACAGTGTCTTCATGAAGGATTGTTTTTGCTACCAAAAATGACATCAGTTGATTTACCTCCTTAGTACCTTTGTGAGTTTCTGTGATAGATTGTTGCTAACTTGCTAAGTTGATGATATGCAGTCCTCTTTTTTAATATAATCACATTTTTCAACATGAGTTTAACATAATCAGTTTGATAACATAATATTGTTGAAAATCTCATGTCCAAAGATGGCAAAAAGTTCAAGAAGATGAGCTTCAGAAAAGTCCTTCTGTATCCCACATCGACTGGGTGAAGTAAACACAATGTGAGAGTTGAGTATAAAAACAAAGGCCTGTGAATGGAATAAGCATACCTTTCTCGGCCTTTTGGCTAAGATCAAGTGTAGTATCTGTTCTTATCAGTTTAATATCTGATATGTGAGCCATCGGCTCACTCGATATTAATCTTATTTTTTATGGGGGAAGAACCCGCCACAGTAGCTTGCTGCTGGGGTTCTTCACGTGTCGCCTTGGCGTTGCACTATTGCCTTGGCTTGGCGCACCCCTCCAATTGCTAGTTAAAAGTTTATACCCGTTGCAGTGACCTTCTCGCAGCAAAAATTTGATTTTATAGAATACCTTGTATTGCCGGTGTGAAGTTACGTCACGACACTGAACAATTCACAGGTGAAAAAAAAAATCTTCGATATATATACGGGCGCCAAGTGGCACCTTTGTATTCCAGCATAGGGAATTTGTTATTACACGAGCCTTCTTTCCCCCCTTTATTTCTTGTTTCTGTGATGATAAAATTGGTATACAACTTACTTCCCTGAGTTTTAAAATCGCAATGTTTGATAATGTCGTTGCCTAATGTGACATGTCCAAAATGGCCTTGAATTATGATTAAGTAAACTAGTATATGTATCAGTTATTTGTTTTGATTACAAAGAGTAAATTCGAAATCTAACACTAAAAGTTGCCTAAAGATGAAATTTTTAATTTTCATGGGACATCACAAATTGGAATCAATAATTTTGTACATTTGGACTTTTGTACTATGGATGAATTCTGGCCCTTGTTTATGTTGCAGACATGGCACATATGAAACATAGATTCATTAAGGTGATGCAAAACTACGGTCCATTGATTAGATCTTTTTGGTGAATAAAGATTTTATGATGTTCACTCAAGCATCTATTGTGTTACAAGCTCAATCACAAAGACACCCACGTTTGACGCACTATGTTCCTTAATCTTTTTTGCTGGTTTTAGTGGCAGAGATGAACAATTTTAGTGAGGTACCAAATAGTAGATATTATGAAGGGAAGTGGTTTCTACAGGTAAAGAAGCTTGGCTATGCATATCACATAGTTTCACTAAAATAACCTCCATGATGCTCACATACAGTAGTGGCAAACGGGGTGGTTTGGGTATGGGTCAATACGAGTTTGGATCAAAACTGTAAACCTTTNGTAAACTAGTATATGTATCAGTTATTTGTTTTGATTACAAAGAGTAAATTCGAAATCTAACACTAAAAGTTGCCTAAAGATGAAATTTTTAATTTTCATGGGACATCACAAATTGGAATCAATAATTTTGTACATTTGGACTTTTGTACTATGGATGAATTCTGGCCCTTGTTTATGTTGCAGACATGGCACATATGAAACATAGATTCATTAAGGTGATGCAAAACTACGGTCCATTGATTAGATCTTTTTGGTGAATAAAGATTTTATGATGTTCACTCAAGCATCTATTGTGTTACAAGCTCAATCACAAAGACACCCACGTTTGACGCACTATGTTCCTTAATCTTTTTTGCTGGTTTTAGTGGCAGAGATGAACAATTTTAGTGAGGTACCAAATAGTAGATATTATGAAGGGAAGTGGTTTCTACAGGTAAAGAAGCTTGGCTATGCATATCACATAGTTTCACTAAAATAACCTCCATGATGCTCACATACAGTAGTGGCAAACGGGGTGGTTTGGGTATGGGTCAATACGAGTTTGGATCAAAACTGTAAACCTTTGGGACGAATAAAACGAGCCTGGTTGGCCTGCCAGTACTTGTTTAAACATATGATAGCAAAGATATTAGTGATACAATGGACCCTGAATTACTTGCATTTTATGTTGTTTTCTACAAGTTTTGGGTTCACAAACATTGACTTTACATCCTTCTATGACCCATAGGCAACCATGACATACCATTGACTTAATATTGTTGTTTGACCTGTAACTCACAAGGCATGTACAGGTTCAAATCCCTGCTCTCACGTCCTTTAAATACACGATTTACACCCCACATGTTAGCCGTTTAGACCAACTGACGTGGCACTAGTGAGTGGGATATCCTAATAATATGAACCACTAAGAGATCTTACATAAATATGAACATCTAACTTAGTCTTTAGTTATACATCTTTGTATAAGCCGTTAGACATATGTATTTTACTTTATACCATAGAATACCATTTTGAATATCATTAAACATTGATACAAACTATCCGGTCACTCGATATTTATCATATTTTTATGGGTGGAAAGACCCATCATAGTAGCTTTGTGCTTGACTGGCTCTGAAACGGTCAGACAATATCGACCAAGGATATTGGTTAACAAAGTCAGACTATTGAGCCAATACTAAACCAAGGAGTATAGAATATCCCCGGGTCGTTATGTCCCGACGAGGTGTGAATGGTATTTAAACGTTCTTGTGATCGGGTGATTTAACAGGAAGATCAGGATTTTGATTATTATGATTACACTAAGAGATTATGATTGAGAATAGCTTGAAAACACTATATGAACAATTACTGATAATCAGATAACCTAAAAACGTGATTTAAATCTAAAAACGCGCGTTTGAATTTAAAATAAACGCAAGCGCGCAAAATAAAAAGTGAAACGGGAGCAAATAAAATCCTGTAAATGTGAAAATTACTTTTTTACAATTCTAATGACAAAAGAAAATTTTAAGAAAAAGAAAAATATTCTTTTTGACTTTTTAATTATTTAATATTAATTAATTACTAATTACTAATTAAACTAATTTAAATTAAAATAAATACTAAACTAATTTAGATAATTATCAAACTTTTTATAAAACTACTTAACAATTACAGGAGTCCTAAAAAAATTATAAAAATCTCCTAAACTTTATAAATAAACTATTTTAGATTTAATTTACTTAATTACTAATTAAAAGCTAATTAATCTAATTTAATTAAGAATAATGACAAATTAACAGTAACAATTAAGAAACTATTTTCTAAAAATACTATATAATTAATAAAAGCTAGAAAAAATATAAAAAGATGCTAGAGATTAAAATGAAACACTAAATGATTTTATTTTTGATTTTTTAACTAAAACTAAATAAACTAAAATTAATTATTATAATTACCAAATGAAAAGAGAAAATTATGAAATTTTTTATAAAAATACTATGTGATACCAGGAACCTAGGAAAAATATGAAAACTACTAAGTATTTAATAAAAAAAATAGAAAATAAATTAAAAAGATAAATCCTATTAAATAGAAGCTATCACTAAAAGTAAAAATGATGATTTATGACTTTTTCTTTTACAAAATTATATTAACACTAAAAATGAAAGACTTTTGCAAAGACAAACTTCCTAGAACTCAAAAATGAGCTTTATGGGAGCTTATGTAATTGGTAGTGAGCTTATTGAGCTTGAATGGATTTTTAAAGTACAAGAAGCTACAAAATAAGCTAAGAACTGAGAAAATGGTTAAAATAAGCTGAAAGGCAAGTAAAGGAAACTTATATCACACAGGGACAACAAGAAAAGCTCAAGAAATAAGCCACAAGGCTCAAATAAGCAACTCCAATATCCAATTCCAAACAGACCTGTTCAGTGGGTTTTGCAGGCCTAATTTAGCTAGGGGCAAAAAGTCTTGAGCCAAAGATGAGCCTGGAAATGGTAAGCCTGTACTACTGGCTTCCCAAAACACCAAAAAACTAAGTGTGAGCTTAAGTAGAGAGGAAGTTGAGAGCTTGTGAATGGAGCTGAGTCACCACTGAAGCAGTGGTTTCACTCAGTGTGGATTCTTGAAGATCCACAAGCCAAAAGCTGTTTCTAGGGTTTCACAAGCTCTTACCAACTCAACTTAGGTCCCAAAAGCTTAAACAAACAGGATACAATACTACAAACAAGTTTTAAAACAACAAGGAACCACAAGTGCAAGCAATTCACAACAAGAAAAATCTACAAAGGGCAACTAGGCAGTTAGCCAAAATGAGCTTAAAAGCTAAAACCAGGCCAAGATCAAGAGCTTACAACCTTAAACTAACATGATTAACATAAATCAAGCAAGAAACAGCAGTGAACAACAAGGTTTAAACAAAAGTGTCTACAAGCTCAGTGTACTGATAAATCAGCACACACAGTGGCCAAAGGGCAACTAAGAGGGTGCAATAAGCTGTCAAATGAGCAATTAAGTGCAAACCAGTAATACA
>LBNU01034604.1:8363-29952 GCA_014162995.1 Artemisia annua
GTAAATAATTTTTTCCATAAATTTGAAGCCCTATAAAAATGTAATTGCATGGTGTACAAGTTAATATAGCATTATCGACAATGTGAAAGATTGTCCTTAGGAAAAGAGTTTGATTAGAGAAGAATATATAATTACAAGCATAATAACAAATCTAAAGAAATCAAGCTAAGATCAATGGAAAACTCAAAAGAAGCCTTTTTATAATCCATTCACTACCCATCTTCCAAATGTCTCCATCTTTCCCTTTCATTCCCCAACATTGAGAATGATAGTCACTAAGAAAAAGGGTAATTTCAAAAAAATATAAAAATTACAATTATAACCTTTCATATTAATTTAATCCATAGTGTTCAAGAAGCCTATTAGCTTCTCTAATACCACTAAAATAAGCACCATGAGTTGTAGAATATTGAGTCCTATGTGTTGCTTCCCCTGCAAATAATATTTGAAGTGGATGTGAACCACTTTTAGGCAATGGCTCAGCCAATGAGTCCATGTCCTTACCACTTGACCCAACCGCGATATAACTATATGAACCCAAAAATAGTGGATCATGACCCCATTGAGTCTTCAAAACCTTAACAAGATTCAACTTTGATGAGTTCTTGATCACATTCCCATTACATTTTTCTTCGGACGAATTTGACAAAAATGTAGATAAAGTTGCGGACACTTCATCAAGAATCACTTCATCCGAAAGTGTTTCTAGCTCAAGTGCTTCTTCACCTGCAAACCATGACAATAACACTCTTGAACTTTTATAAATTGGTGACACTGAAGCCGTTTTCCTAATCCACCATGGGATTTTCGGGTTCTTATCTTTAGACTTACTTTGGTGGAATACCATTTGTAGAAATGGGAAGTCACTGAAATAAGCAAAATCAGGACTTAATTCCAAAAAAAGCTTATTGACTACACCATAGCCAAGTCTCGAAATGACATCATTTTTGTAATCTGGTAGCGGCGGATCGAATTTCAATATACCCGATTCATTTGAGTCGCTGATTCCTGCTTTGAGTACGCCTAATGAGACCGTGACAATAACATGATCGGCTGATAAAGTTGTGCCATCAAGAAAGTGTAGCTTCACTGGTCTTGTATCATCATAACCATTTTCAATCATTCTCACTTCACTTTCACATTGCCACTCAATCTTGCACACTTTTTTGCCTAATTGAATGGTCCCATTTGGTAAAACACATGCTAATGATTCTATAATGCATGAGTAGCCTTTAGCAATAGTAATTTCTTCACCAGGACACATGACATACTCACTTTCTGCCTTATAATCAAGTTGTAATAAATCATTAGCACCTGTATACTCCCTTTGAATATTTTCTTCCATTGCAAATATTGCTTCTTCTAACAACCTCTTTTTCCAATTCACATTCCCATTCCCATTCCCATGCTCATTTCCATTCCCATCTTCTCTTGATTCCAATGCCCAATAATCTTCTAGACCTTTTCTAAGAAATGTTCCAACACTCATATTTACTATTCCATTCCCACCATACTTCCTTTTGCCTTGAGCAACATCCATAAGATTTTTAAAAAGATTAGAAATGGGATCAACTAAAGATGGACTTAACACATAACCATTTTCAGCAATGGTGATAGTGTCATCAAGAAAACCATCCATGCATTCCCATGGCTCATTTGATTCCAAAGCATCCAATTCTTGAGCTAGTTCATAAACTGGACTACCTCCAATACCATGAATCCAAGTAGCCCCTAACTCAACTCTATCTCCACCAAACTCTGAGGTATTAATCCTCCCTCCAATTCTATTCCCACCTTCAACTATACACACTTCAAAACCATTCCCACCATTGGCTTTGTATAGCTTGTTTGCAGCTGTTAAACCTGCTAACCCTGCTCCAATGATCACTATTCTTGGCTTACTCACCACCATTTTTGCACTACTTTTGTCTAGGAAATAAAATATAACTTAAGGGTTTTCAAGGAATGATTGTGTAGTTGAGTTATTTCATTAATAACATGCACATAAGGAAGAAAAATGAAGAGAGTGTGAAGTGTTGTTTTATGGACACTAGGATTTGGTTATGGTGAGAATATGTAACAAATGGTGGCAATTTATAATTTCTGTATGCACTGTGGAGTGTGTACTCATACTTGCTTTAATATTTAAATAAAAATGTTTACATGTTAGTTTAATATCTAAGGTATTAATTTATATAGTAACACAACATTATCAATGTTTCTGAGTTTTTATCAATGATATTACGGAGTAGTAAACAGAACTATAGTATGTAAACTAGCTCATAACCCGTGTCCCACACGGGGTGTAAATGGAAACAATATAAGTTAGTTTCAGCTTGTAGAAAGATGTTATTCCCATTAATATTTATTAAATTATGAACATATAAAAGATTAAACCAACAGAGGATTATTATAAGATTAACAAAATCCTAATAAAACTATAAATCAAACAATATATTGTTAAATTAAATATTTAGCATCATAAAAATGAATAAATAAAATAATAAATAAATGAAACAAGCACTTGGAAGAAGGAAAAAAAAGGGCTTGAACAAAAAGTACTCTAATGAAAAAAGTTCACTTCACTCGAATGAGATTGAACAAAAATAGGAACTAATTAAATTGATACAATGTCTCTCAACACAATAGAAATGATGTTGAGTTTATACAAATTACAAAAAAAAGATGACTAATAGTCAAAACCTATCAAACCTTATCAACCTCTACATGACTCCTAAAAAAAAAATAAATAAATAAATAAATAAATAAAAAGAACTTTAAACGTTTTTCGTTTTGCCTTCTTCCAGTGTAGGAAAAGAAAAATAAAGAGACGTTGATATGAAAAGAAAATTGCAAAGAGACGTGTGCTTAACGTGAGATGGGATAACGAGACGTCAACATAATGAAAATGTGTAACATATGACAAACAAATAATCGGATAACTGATGTCCAAATTATTTATAAAAAAAAATAAAAAATAAAAAATAAAAAAATAAAAAAAATAAAAATCACAGATCAAGCTAGATCATTAACTATGCAAATTTCGATTAAGAACTAAGAAAATAATTGTTACTGTACTTGTAACAAAAACTACACCAGTTATAACCAATTACTGAAGACATAAGACATTATAGGTAATTTACAAAATGATATACATAAGTAGAACTTATAATATCATTCAATAATAACAAGATATGATATATCAATGAACTAAAGTCAGATAGCAACTTTTTCTTTTTTCATGATGATGATAAGTGATTTTCACTTTAAGGATTTTAAAAAGAGAAGTGTTTTTGCTTTGGACAACTTTTAAAAATAAAAGTTATTGTAAGTTTAATATTTATATACACAAATAATAGTTTAAGTATGTGTTAAAGCAAGTGAACTGCTTTATTTTGTTTAATCTACCACCAACAGTAGACAAACTAACACCTAAAGTAGGTATGGTTCTACATCCACTTAACCATATTATTTTGGTTAAGTAAAATGGTTTAATCTCTTAAGAAATGTTGTTTAAACATATATGGTTGATCTAACATATTATATAATTGGTCTAAATACTATTGTTATTGTTCAAAGATAGTGATGCAAGGTTTCAGATATTTGAAAGGTGATCGATGTCGGTATTAAGAAAGTACTACTGATATTTGAGTTTGTGTCGTATTCGAGTGGGGTGCAATACTTAAGTTGCCTGTTGTGGATTTTTTTTGTGTGGCTTATATGATACGTGTGTGTTGGTGTGGTGTGGTGATGATGATGCTGATGATGATTATTGACGAAGTTTGATTTAACTTAATCTAAGAATTACTAGTTCTTTTTAATGCTTTTGTATAACTTTTGATTCACTTATATATTAGTTACAACCAAAATTTTGCTTTTTAAGAAATGACTCAACCAAGAATCGATATGTTTGGTACCTGACACATTCACCTGGTCCAGTGCTTCCTAGATCAACACCCTTTTGTATACAATCACTAAATAAACTTAACACTATACAATCTTTTTATTTTATATGTAATCAAAGTTGAAGATGACATATAAAATCTAAAAATGATCTTACCAAATGTTTTTTGAGTGTTTGTGACATATTGGTATATGATGATTGATTTGGAACAATAATTTGGTGATGATGTCTCTCAAAGTCACATGTATCCAATGAAAGATATGACCCACACATCATGAATGGTCATCATCATGTCACATATGTGTCCAATACAAACTTGACCCACACACTTTGAGTGGTCTTGATCGATTACTCAAGGCCCTAGCCCATATTCATTTTTTAAAAAGTTAACACTTTTTATGAAAATATGCTTAAGACTAATTACTTTATCTTTTTAGCTAACATAAGAAAGTAGATGTAAGTTACCTAGTCCTACATTTTACAAAAAACCATACCATATGTCTGATGCGAAACGCAAGATCATTAAAAAGTAAGAAGCGCATTATTAAAATTAAATGTGATTGATCTTAGAAAAAGATGGTAAATAAACTATAAACATGTGAACTCTTTATGAAGATATATACTCTCTTTCCGTCTCAAAATAATTGTCTCCCGACAAAAAACACACAGTTTAATAAAAACATAATCATGCCTACTTTCTTCCTCTTACTTTTTACAGAACAACACATCCTTAACTAATTAATTACTGTTTTCTTTAAAGTTTGTAATAATAATATTAAAAAGGGTAATATGTTAATATAGATCAAATTTATCTACTTTTAGCAATCAATTTGTGATATCCCAAAAAAAAAAAGAAAAACGTAGACAATAATATTGAAATGGATGAAGTACATAAGACTAAATTTTTATCTTTTTGGCTTATATAAAAATAGATGGGAAATGATTGTAATACCCTCTCTTTTATATATAATTTTGTTTTTATATAAAACTCTGAACATAAAGTATAATTTTGTTTTTATATAAAACTCTGAACATAAAGTATGAAACAGAAAATGTAAAGTTTGACAAATTAAAAATAGTAAAACACAAAAATACGAAGCAGAAAACCATAAAAATTTGTCTTATTCTTAATAAAGTGGGTAATACTGCCAGAACAAAGTGTCTAACATAAAATATAAAATTTGACTAGTTAAAAGTAGTAGCTAGTAAAAGATAAGATTTGGAGAGAAAAAAAGATGTCTTGTCATGTCAATAAAATGGTAAAAAAGAGAGTATCTATCTAGAAGGAAATCAGACGTAAACATCTTACATCGTCCTATCCAATTTGCACTAAAATTCTTGAGACCGTGATTTGGATGTACTAGTCATATCTGTCTGATTTAAGCTAAAAAGAAACGGCACACTTGATTAAGAATGATCGTATTAATGAGATTTGAAAATGACAGACAAACGTGCTTTAAAAAGATACAATTAATGTGTGTTAAGTTACTAAGCAACTTCTTTTCATTATCAAATCATACTTTTGAAAATGATAATACTTTTACACATATTTTTGGCCAAGTGCTTCTAAACCTCTATTGATAACGATACCAGCTGGAACTGTGTTGTATTTTCGATGAGTCGAGGGAGAAAAGAAGCGGAGAAAGTGATCTGTAACAATTTAGAAGCAGATTGTAGAATCGAGAATTGACCAGCACAGTACCACTCCAGAAACTAATCGATCCCTAACTGGTCTATGAGCTGCGATTAAACTTTCGCGTAGTAGTTCAAGCATAATTGTGTGACTAAAAAAGGTCATTATCAAAATAAATAACAGAACAATTAACTGGACCGAGCTGGAAATGATCAATATTAAACGGATGGTAACCAAGCAAACAAGCATTAGTACCAATTTGCCAAATTATTATGATCTGCTTAGCAAAAACATAATCCATAAAGGCTAAGTCATGCATAAGTCAACTCTCGGCATTCTGTTAGCAGTAGGGATCCTAACTAGAAATTCACCGGCAAAGGAGATGACGACCCCCCTGCTCCCATTTGTTCTTCATAGGTTTCAAAGATTAGCTAAATACATCCATACATCTAAATCTTAAATCAAACTGATTATTCAACAGGCATCCTACGCCTTCGGACCACATCCAGCGACATGAGCCTTGAAGTCCTCTAGCTCGGTTAACACTTCATCCCTGGGTCTGTATATCAAATCACTCATTCGCCAAATCTGCGCGAACAGGTAAAATAATATCGATTTAGATTTTCTTCGTTTCTCCATTATTATTTGTTTTTCTTAACAATAGAGGTGGCAATTTTGATCATTTACTTATGAATGGGTCGATTTGGGTTTCAAGCTCTCCTAAAGTCCTAATTTATCTTATTTTGATAGAACTACTAGATTATGACTGAAGACAATACATCTTTCGTAATTATATTCAACGTACTATCTAAAGAAAATTTGGACAAAAGGTGTTCGAGTTGAATTGACCATACACATTTCTCCTATACAGGAAGCTACTTGTTTTAGCTTGTTACCCGACCCACCCATTTTGCCACCTCTACTTCAGACCAAGACAAAACGAAACTTGTAAATAAAAGCTGTACCTGAAGTGTGCCACCACCACTTGTGGTTTCAACATCATCGGATACACTTACAATAGTCCAAGGATCATAAACATTCCAGTGGAAGTCAACCACTTTGTCCCTGGATGCACCAACGAAATCAATAAGTACTTGGATTACATCAAATGGAGATAACATTTAATTGTAAACATATGGCATAAAGAAGTAAAGATTTTCAAAATAAAACCAAGAAATTTTATAGACAGAAGCTCATTAATTCTACCATGATTAAGCCCGTTAAAAAAAAAAAAAAAAAAAAAAAAAAAAAAAAAAAAAAAAAAATGACTGTTTGACTATTTGTCAAGCATAAATGGTAGATTAGCATTTTGTAACTCGTATTATACCAGTAAAGTTTTGATAAAACGAAACCATCACATATTTCATGGAATAAAGTTTTCTAAAGCCTATCTACACTCAGATATATGCAAGGAAATTTTGTATTAAAGAGATTGATGGGATTGTACCTGTGCCCACAATGTTTAAAGAACAAGCCTGGAGGAGCATTAGGTCCACGTTCTGTCGTTTGACCAACCTGTAACATCAACCCATGGATGATGAATATAATTTTGAACATTAATCAAGAAATAAAAATAAATGAAGATGCTTGTGCCTTGTAGTACTGAAGTTGAGCTTGAAACGACAAATTAAATTAATATCTTTACATCAGAAAAGTCTACCTGTTCATAATCCCAGATATTCACACAGCCATCCTCTGCTGAACTCCCAAAGACAGAGGCCCTATCGGGACACCACTGCAACATAGAGAATTACAAAGAGTTTAAGATAAAAGCATGCAATTTTACAAATAAAAAAGAAGTAGAAAATTAAGACGATCTAATACCTGAACACAAAGAACAGGAGCTTTGTGTTCCACAAACTTATGAACGGGAGAACCAACACCATCCTTAGTTAGGTTTCGACGATCAAACATGCAAACAGATTGATCCGCTGACCTGAAAATGACATCATAGGGGCAGATAAGTATTATTTACAACTAAATAACAATTGAGATCTATTCACACTACTCAACTTCAAAAAAAACTTGTCCCATTTAAAATTTAGAAGAACGAGAATACAACATGAGTATTCTCCAAAGTTTAACAATTCTACAGCACGAAAGAGAAGATATAAAAATGTACCCAGTTAGAATATAGTTCTCATCATGAGGATTCCAATCAACGCAGTGAACATCAGCATTATGTGCCTTTTCAACCTAATATAGAGAGAGAAACACAAATTAATTCACATTTTAGGACACAAATTACTCTAACAAAAAAATCGAGGATTGCAACAAACCTTTGTAATCGGGTCTGTTCCAACTCTTGCATCCCACAGTATGAGGCAAGAGTCGTCTCCAACACTACAGAATTCCTGTGTGCTTCAAAAGCATATAACAATATTTTAACACCATATTTATAGAAGCCAAAAGTGATGATTACACAAGTATTTAGTCTCGGATTAAAGAAGATTCTAAATTATGGTAAGACATATATACCTTGTGGGGCAGAACTGCACATCTTCAACTGTATCCGTATGTCCCTTAAAGATTCCACGAGGCCCAAGGGAAGCACTGTCAGCAGTTTTAACAATTGAGCCTGCAGGGTTGGTTGATTCCCCGCCGGCCAATGTTGATATATGGTCATGAATACTCCACAAAACCACGTACTTATCTTTCCCTGTGATAACATCCTCAGCTGTTTAATATTACATCGTAAATAAGATGACTATTGTTAAAAACTGTAAGAACAACAATTTTCTGACCTCCGGAGAGTACAAAAGGCTCGGTTGGGCACATAGCAAGAGCAAATTCTGCGTTATCAGCATGCCCTGTAAGCACCTGCCAGAAAAGGAAAGAAAATATAGATGTTAGATAGTACAACTATCACACACTTAACGACACGAGCTCAATCTACTAACAAAAAGATTGATAGCCACGTTATGCCTATCTGAAATTGAACCTCTAGTATCTGTTCAACGAATACAAAAAATTGCAGAGGGACATAAATACTGAATACACTAGGAAACGTATGTCATTGTTAAAACTTAAAAGGCATCAAAGTAGTACTGAAATTGAAATTATTATAAGCAGGATATAAGATTCTGTCTTCAACAATGTAAAAAGTCAAAAGCAGGTTGTATGACATGACTAACTTTAACATGTTAAAACTCCCAGTGCCCTACAAGAGGTTTACTACATTCCTACAACATTATCTGTTCTCGGGACCAGACATTTTGATCATTTCTTTCTTTTCTTTTTTAGTGTTTAGCGTTCCTTTGACATTCAAAGCTCTTAAAAGAATATGCAAATTTGTATAAAATGGAAGAAAAAAGATTCTCATAAATGTACACACCAGATCAGCATGAGATTCAGCAGCTCCAAGAACAGCATAACGATTAGGTTGTGCTTCGATATCCCAGATGAGGACCTAATTCAATGAACGATAGAAGTTAGTCTAAGAAGTTCAAATTAAAAGTTCCAAAACATCGTAAAAGAATGCAAGGATAATCATCTATAACCTCAGGGGAGTCGGTATGAGTAGCAACAATGTTCTTATTTTGCGGAAGTTCCCTTATTCTGTTCACCTGTAAAAAGATTATCAGCAAACTATAGATTAGAAAACCTAACAAAAGGTAACTACCATTTATGAGCAGACTTGGATAGTTAAAATCTACACAATTTCAGAACTTGTAATCTCAAAATCCTTGTGGAAAAAGACTTGTTAATCGATTTCAGTGATACTGTTACTTACCTCCCCAGGATGAAGGATAGTTTTGAACTTCTTTACAAATGGGGAGCGGGCTTCCTCGTTGAACTAAAGAGACCAAGCAACAACACAGACATTATTCAGAACAAAAACTAGAAGTAGCTTCAAAACACAAACAAAATACGGGAAAGGAAAAATTAAGATGGGACACAACAAAATGCTTACCTGAGAAATGTGTTCTGCGGCAGCGACTTTTGGCTTCACCACGTCACAATTAGCAATCACCAGTGTATTTGGCACGCTGCCATCAGTCTGAAGAAAAAACAAGTGACATTAGAATATCAATTATCGTGTGTGATATAAAACAGACTATGAAGCTATACAGCATTAACATTATGCAAGAATTAGTTATCAAGGCCGCATGTCCATATGGACTGCCACCAGGATGATGTGCAATATAAAGCATGATGTAAATGTGGTACATATACAAAAATACAAATGTTACATTGAATGACATACAGACGATCATTTCTAAGATACAACTAAAGATTTAGTGTGACCTTTGCTACCCAAGTTAAACTGTATCCTTTCGTTCTTTCAGGTCACCCATAAATTTCATTTCAGGTTTGGTTTTTAAGTTGGCCGTTACTTAAATCCAAGATGTATATGACAAAGAGCAGGCAAACTCAAATAGAGATTATTCACAAGATCAACCAAAGCTTTAAAGGGGTCGACCTTTTATGAGCAACTCAAGCTCGTTCAAGTCGAACTTTATTGTGTTCAACCTTGAACTTGAGCATGTAAACAAGCTCATAACACATTACAAACCAAGATCAAGCCTATAATGGCTTGGCTCATGCTCTCATCGAATTTTATTATAATGTTTATATACATTTGATATATGACTTAAATTACAAAATATAAGTTCTGTAACAATATGTCAATATCCACACTATTCGTCGTCAGCTCAAAACCTCCACGACCCAAGAATGCCTCATGGAGGCACGTCGAGGTCACAAGCCGGACTATAGGTTAACCTAAAATCGAGCTCACCTTCGGCTCTCTTCCAGCCGTAAGATGAACTAAGTGAAGCATTATCATACATAACTACTATGACAAAATATTAAATAGTGAATTTTTAACCAAAACACAGCATCTATCACACACATCCAAATTACTTCACAACATCGGCTAATTGTTTAGCAAACTAAAAGATTCACATCCGAAAAATAAAGCAAAATAAACAACTTGTTACCTGTTCCGATAGATACAAACGTTGCTTGTTCTTATGCTTCGATTGCTCCAGGAGTGGACCCCATCTATTCACACAACACGGACAAACATTAAACCCTATAGAGTAGTAAATAACTTCATAAAGTAACTATGCTTACATAAACATTCCAATTACAAAGGGCTGTTTGGCAAAGCTTATTGTATTTCATTCTATCAACCTCTTTAAGGTGTTTGGGTAAGCTAGTTTCGAAGGGCTTATAGCATTTTCAGCTTTTTTTTCGGGGAAATATAAACTACTGTAATAAACTTAAGCTTAAGCCATTCTGTTAAAGCAGTTTGAGTACACATAAGCTATTAAGCTTACCGAAACAACCCTAGATCAAACAATGTAACACAAAAAATAATTCAAATTTTGTATACATCAATCAGTATCTAACCTAAAGTCTCATAACCAATTCATCACCTAACAGGTATTTTCAACATAACAAAATTAAATCAAATTTCGTACACAGTAAGGTTTAAGCAATTGATGAACAAGACAACAATAACAGCGTGGCTATCTTCGATTTCGTAAACACATTGCCACATACCAACTACTTCATACCAATCAATCCAACAAAATAAACTCACATTTTTTATACATTACAACAAAAACCACTCTGTTCAATAAAAATACAACAATACCCAACCTGAGGTTTCGGTTGTTACGTAACCAGATCGTCGCATAGTAACAACTTGAAATCAATCAATATAACGAAAATAAACTCAAGTTTCGTACACATTCAGGCTTAGTCAATCGGTACCTACCCTTTTAGGGTTTCGTAAACTAACCTACGGTTTCAGAACCAGATCATCAGTTCATCACATAACAACTCATAATCAACCAATTCAACATAATAAACGCACATTTCGAGTTTTCAACACATTAAAAATCTAATCATTCAATTAGCCAAAAAACAGAATAACTACAGTAGTTCCTAACGTTTCATTATTTATGTAACCAGATCTACTCATAGTAACAACTTAAAATCAGTAATTGTAACATAATAAACTAAAAATTCATATATATCCATGTTTAATCAATCCGTACCTAACCTAGAACTTCATCACCAGATAACCACATACCAACTACTAAATTTCAATCAACATAACAATATAAACTCACAAATCACTCGATCAACAAAAAAAAACAGAACAACCAGAACCTAACTTTAAGTCTCGTAACATTCATAACCAGATCATCTCACAATAATGACTTAAAACCAATCAGTTTAATATAAAAGCCAAATTACCACATGACACATAACAAAGTAAGCTTATCGTAACCAGATCATCTCATAAAAATTACTTAAAATCTCAACATAACAAATATACTCACATTTTTTAATACATTATTATTTAATCACTTGATCAGCACAAAAACAGAACAATCAAAACCAAACCTGCAGTTTTGTTACTTACATGACCAAATCATCGCATAGTAACAACTAAAAATCAATCAGTTCAACAAAATAAGCTCAAATTTTGTATAAATTACAGTTTAATCAATCAATCAACATCAATAAGTACCTATTTCTTCACTTGCTACGCAAACACATCGTTGCATAATAGCAGCTTAATTCAATCAATATAAAAAAATAAGCTCAAATTTCATATACAATCACACTTTAATAAATCAACAAACAATAACATAACAATCAGTACACCTAACCTAAAGTTTCGTAACCAAAACAGCTCAAATCAACATACTAAACAAAATAAATCTTCGCATAGCACAATTAGTACTTCAAATCAATCAATGTAACAAAAATAAGCTCAAATTACGTTACATTATCATTTAATAAATCAACAAACAAAAGCTAAACAATCAGTACACCTAACCTAGGGTTTCGTAACAAAATAATCTCACATTATAGATACATTAAAACTTAATCAACTAAAAATAGTAGCACAATTAGTACCTAACCTAAGGTTTCGTTAGTTTTGCAACCAGTTAGTCGCATACCAACTTATAATCAACCAGTACCTAACCTAAGGTTCTGTTAGTCACGTGACCAAATCACAGCATATAACAGCTTAAAACCAATCAGCTCAACATAATAAGCTCAAATTTCATATACATTAGAGTTAAATCAATCAATCAACCAGTGCACCTAACTAACGGTTTCGTAACGAAAACAACTCGAATCAACAAAATTATGAAATAATTTTATACATTAGAATTTAATGAACAAAAAATGGTACAATAACAGATAAAAATGAATCAGTTTAACATAATAAGCACAATAACATCAGATTATCGCCACATTACAGTTTAAAATCACCCGATTAACAAACATAGCACAATTAGTACCTAGCATACGGTTTCATAACATAGCAACAGCTTAAAATCACTCAGTTTAGTAAAAATAAGCTCAAATGACCCTACATTACAGTTTAATCAATCAACAAACAACAACATAACATTATAACAATCACTACGGCTAACCTAAGGTTTCGTAACCAAAACAACTCGAATCAACAAATATAACAAAATAAACTCACATTCTCGATAAATTATAACTTAATCAACAAAAAATAGCACAATCAGTCCGTAACCTAACATTTCATTACTTGCTTAACCACTTTGTCGCATAGTAACAACTTAAAATCAATCAGTTCAACACAATACGCTCCACTTCCGTATACATTACAATTTAATCACTAGATCAAGAGAAAAACAGAACAATAAGTCCCTAACCTGACATTTCTAACCAGATGCGTGTAACTTAAAATCAATGAATATAACAAAAATAAGCTCAAAATTCATATAAATTAAGTCATTACACCTAACCTAGGGTTTCGTAACCAAAATCAACAAAACAAACTCACGTTTTGTATACATTTTAATTTAAAAGCACTCGATCAACAAAAAACCGCACAATTAGTACCTAACCTAGCCTGAAATCAATCAGTTTAACAAAGAAGCTCAAAATAAGCTAACATTAAGCACAAACAATTTAGTTAGGGTTTCGTAACCAAAATAAACTCATATTTTCAATACATTATAACTTAATCAACAAAAAACAGCACAATTAGTACCTAACCTAGCCTAAAATCAATCAGCTAAACAAAATAAGCTCAAAATAAGCACAATTAGTACCTAACCTAGCCTAAAATCAATCAGTTTAACCAAATAAGCTCAAATTAAGCTAAAATTAAGCACAAATAAAGTCAATCAGTTAAACAAAATAAGCTCAAATTAAGCACAAACAATCAGTTAGGGTTTCGTAACCAAAATTAACACACACAAAAAATAAATAAATAAATAAAATAAAAATAATAATAATAACTCAATAACAGCTTAAAATCAATCAGTTTAACAAAATAAGCTAAAATTAAGCACAAACAATCAGTTAGGGTTTCGTAACTCATATTTTCGACACATTATAACTTAATCAACAAAAAAAGCTTAAAAATCAATCAATAAGCTAAAAATAAGCACAAAAAAATTAGTTAGGGTTTCGTAACCAAAATCAACTCAATTATATCTTAAAATGAACCAGTTTAACAAAATAAGCACAAATTAAGCAACAATCAGTCAGTTAGGGTTCGTAACTCACATTTTCAATACATTATAACTTAATCAACAAAAAACAGCTTAAAATCAATCAATAAGCAAAAATTAAGCACAAAAAATCAGTTAGGGTTTCGTAACTCATATTTTTAATACATTATAATTTAATCAACAAAAAAAGCTAAAAATAAGCACAAAATAAGCTGAAAATAAGCAAAAAAAATAATAAGCAGTAGAAAGAAATAATACCGGCAAGAGAGAGAAGGCCAGACAAGGTTATGATTAGCAAGCCAGTCATACAATATCGGCACAACCGACTTCCAATGGCTGTACTTTTCATCTACCACTGTTTTTACCGTAGTCTTGTTTTTACCCCCCGTTGTCTCACGCATTTTTGGTGAAACGATGCTGATGACGTCACCACTGTTCTCTTCTTTCTTTGGTCTGCCTCGTTTCTTTGGGAGGAGTTGTGATTGTTTTGGTTCGTCTTCTGCCATTTTTTTAGTTTTTTTTTTATAAAGAGAGCCCTAGAAAACTGTGAAAATGAAATGATTCTTTCTCTCTCTAGTGAGGTGGAATATTGAACAGTGAAATAGTTGAAGGGGTGTTTGTTTAAGCTTTATATGCGGGTTTACGAGCTTATTTGTTTTTCGGATTGTATTTTATAAGCGTCAATTTTTCGGTTTATTTTGAGATTTATGGGCTTATATAAGCTGACATGTTTCAAAATTAGATAGAAAATTAAGGCTTATGAAATATAAGTAGAAATCAAATAAGCCCGTAAGCCACATATAAGCTTAAACAAACACTCCTGTAATCTTTTATTTTATTGTTATATCGTTTTACATTTTGTTATAAATATATAAGATATGCATTTTACTTGTTTTTTTTTTTTTTTTAAAAAATACTACACTTTATATAAAGATATTTCATAAACATATACAAACGAAGAAAAGAAAAAGTTTGATAGTCTGCACCACCAAACCAATGCATAAAAATGGTCAATGGCGTGTGGTGGATTACGTATGTTATTGGGATTGTGCGTGGTGGTGGTCGACTACCGCCAAAACACTCTGCCTAAATAGGATGATAAGTAAAAATGTTTAGTAGGAAGAAATGTAATTTCTTGTGCTTTCGTACACACTTTTATGTTGAAGTGTTTTGAAACGACCTAAAAATATCACAAAATATTAGTGAAGTGAAAGGGTAACAACTTACCAAACCTTTTTAACAAGATAAAAAACGGTGTACCACTGAGTAGCTAATGGTTTTTGTCCATTGGAGTGGTGGTATGTGAATGATACATTAAGTAAAAAATCACTTAAAAATAATTAGATGATATATATATTTTATATGATGATAAAAGAAATAAAAACATGTAAAGAATTCAATTTTAACAGCTTGCTATATATAGTTCTATAAGAGAAAAATGCCAAAAGTATCACTTCTTTGATATTGCATTCACATTTTAAAATAAAAATAAAAAATTACCAAATTCTAAAAATGGTCTTGATAGACATGTGTACAAAAGGTTGTTAGAGTTTTTTGTCGAACCGTTACGACCACTTTTTATCTTTGCAAAAAGAAAAAGACTAAAAATTCGGACGCAAAAGACCAAAAAATATGGCATAAAAGTACAAATGAGGGGACTTACTTTTTTGATATACGATACTTTTGTGCGATCACTTTTGTCTTTATGCAAAAAATCTAAAAAAATTCAATTTTTTTTCAAAAAGACAAAGTTGTCGCACAAAAAATACAATATATTAAAAACCATAGCCGTCGGTCTGGTAGAAACCCTATTAATCTTTTGAACACGTGTCAACAATTTTATATAATCACACCGCCTATTAGTTTATCAAGACTAGTTTGAAAAATGAGTTTTTCTTTACTACAAAACGAATGCATTTGAAAAAAGGTAAACAGTAATTACATTTTCTATTTCTAGATGTTTACCTAGTTTATCAAGACTATTTTTAGAAATGAGTTTTTCTTTACTACAGAACGAATGCATTTGAAAAAAGGTAAACAGTTATTACATTTTCTATTTCTAGATGTTTACCTAAAACGATAACGAAGAATAAAAAGGCAAATTTTTACTCCCAATAAAAACAACGAAAAGAGGCATTAAAGCATTTTTACAGAACTGGTACAAAAGTTAAACAACATATTAACATCATTTCAGAAAACACTCAATAACAGCATTAAAGCACTTTTATAGCTATATGCCTATATCTGTAAATAACTTTAAACACCATATCATTAAGATTTTCTTTACAATTTAAATGAACTGCAACCACCAAGAGAGTGATTCAAACTAGACGATAATAGTTCAAATTGGTTAAAATAACGCATGATTTATCATGGTTGATTAGTTGCTTCCGCCTTGCATAATCACTGTTTTGGTTTAGTTAAGATGGATTTAAACAATCAACAAACCAAATCTGCAAAAGTATTTATATGTTTCTACGTTATTGCTTTTGTAAAACTCGACACATCTTGGATCACAACAACAACAACATTACCCTATCCCGCCAGAGCGAGGTATGGAGAGGTGGTAAAGGGACTGCTTACAGAAAGGTCCATCCTCAACATTTGCTTATAAAAAACAAAAGCATACAGACATAAAGATGTAAAAGTATACTTTTGAAAGACATTTTTTGGTTCAAGACTTCAAGGTGGGAATAAGAAAAACCAGACTAGGACCAAATATTTCTCTCAGGCTCTTAGTTATAATTTTTTCCGGTCATTGGTTTCATTTTAGTCGGGTTTCAATTCTAAAATGTGTGGAGACCACGTGCACAAACCTTACAGATGGGAAGACTGGAACTATGGGTAGACTGGAACTGAACAACACTAACAGTTCGCATCAATATATCCGCCATATAAGTCACAGGCAACTCGGTAGAAAACATATAATGTAGTTCTAAATGGGTAGACTGGAACTGAACAACACTAACAGTTCGCATCAATATATCCGCCATAGAAGTCACATGTAACTCGGTAGGGGAACATATAATGTTCTAAATGTTGCAATTTAAGATAAACGGCTAGAGTCTCGAATGACTATGTTGTAATACAAAAATCCATCCTCATATAGAACTCAACATTTATTCAGACATAGACACCCGAAGCAAGGAGCAAGAACAGGGATCCAAAGCCCTGCATTACAAAGAAAACAAGCCAGTAAATTCATTGGACTGAATTCTAGGTTGTATTCAACCTGTTACATTTAAAACTAATTTATACTGGTGTTTGTGCTTTATTTCTGATCAGCTATATGAATTGAAGCTAGAAAACTAAACCAAAAAGCAATGGGTAAGGTCGAAGCCAGTGACCAAAAAGTTATCTGAGGTATTCAAATGCATAAGACTGCCTAAATCGCATTATTTGTAATATTACCAACAAGTCTTTGGACCTAACGGCAATCTAAGGTGTATATAAGATGCACAACCGAGTAGCTGTTGGGTAAAATCGGGGCTCGGATCAGGTGAAGGGTGTGTGAAGTTGCCATTTATTTAAACAAGAATATTAATTTTCTAATCATCATAGCTAATTATTTATAAAATTCGAAAACTGAATATGAAAGTGTTACTGGCTCAACTGAACTCGTTTAAAGAAACACTTAAAGTCACCTGTTTTAATACCCGCCCACCAATCTTCCCATAGCTAAACTGAACTACTAGAAATAAGAACGAATGACGATTAACAAGTGACATACCAAGAAGACAGATGCCACTGCTCCTGTTACGAGTTCCTTAGCAAGACTGCGACTTTTCCTAGAAGAGGTCGCTTCATAGCTGCACAAGTAATTATATCAGGCATTTTAAAGTACGTGTAATATTAGCATCTGGGAAGTACAAGTTGTCGATAGAAAATTAATGGCATGTTGAAGTAAGTGAAATATTAACATCTGTAACAATCTACAAGATTAACATTAACCAATCATGTTCTAGTTAAAATGTCTATGATTAACAATCATCCATATTTATGAATAAGTGCTGCGGTTTTCTGATCTTTGTAAAGCACCAGATCATAGACATGTGTGACATGATTCACTTGTATGATACACCACCAATCCACCATACATAGCTAATTATTTACCTTTTTAACACCAATAGTCCAATACAAGTCAGCAGAAAGTAGCAAATACCACATGGCCATTCATTAAGTTGAAATGAATTCAAACTTATTAAGAACCATGATTAAATCACGAGTGAGTGGCCGCTCTAAAAAACACTACATGCAATGTCGTGCATTCATGGGTGAGGGTTCAAGGAACGTAAAAGTCAGATGAATAACTCACGGTAGCTCACAAAACACAACGCAAAAAAGTTGAGTGAACTAATTTAACGCTTGTTGGTCATGCTTAGCAAATTGATAATAGAATCTTCTGATAAAGTTTAATGTAGTTATCAAGACTATCTAAAGCATAAAATGAAGAAAAAACACGATAAACTACAAACTTAAACAGTTAAACTTGACACAGTCAATTCCTTAATCAAAACTGCAGCTCTTGTTTTCGGGAAAAAATTAGGAGTAACCTTAAGAAGAACAAGTTTGGACTATTATGCTTCAAATCTATAATGTATCACTCAGTCATACACCATAAAAAAACACATGAGCCCAATAAGCATTCACCAAGTCTCGATATTCTGTAACCACCACCTATATATCAAAAACATTAAGGGGGTCTCTGGATTAGCTTGTGTTTCTGGCTTATGAGTTTATTTGAATCTGCAAAAGCTCACAACACTTTTTTCGGCTTATGGGCTTATCAAGTTGAGCTTGCATACTTAAATAAGCCATATGCTCAAGTAGATAAGTGCCTCATATGCCCAAAGAACTGAGCTTGTGAGCTTTCCCAAAATCAAAGAATCCTATAACCTCAAACAATAAACTAATCCAAACAACCCTTAAGTCGAACTAGTTCAGTAATTGCACCTAATCAAACTAGTTCGTTTTGGCTATTCAATGAATCAACTAATAACTTCCCACATTCGGCATCACGATTCTTAAAAAACGGCGAAAATATAACTTTTTCTAAACTTCACTAACAAAATTACTAATACAGATCAAACCAACAGCATAATTTACCAATAACAACCTATTCAATCAATCACACATAAATGAAACTAAATCATAAAAAATGAAAGTAACGATAGGATCGATTTACATAAAGAAATAAGCAGTAGTACCAATTCATGTTGCCTTAGTTTAAGCTTATTTTTGGACTTATGAGTTTATGTGGTTTTGCCTTATGTTTCATAATTACATGTTTTCAATATATAAGCTTATTATGAAATAAAGTTTCAAAATAAGCCTAAAAAATGAAGTTATAAAACATAAGGCGAAAACACATAACTCGTAAGCCCAAAGATAACCCTATAAACAAACACCCCCTTAGTCATTACACTTGGTAAAACTACTTCATTTCTGCCATCATACAAATCCTAAAAGGCTAATCGTCCAAAAATGTATCTTACTTGTCACTTTATTTGAGTCGTATGCAGTACCATGGTTAGGATCACACTATCTAATAACTAACTCTTTGAATTTCCATTATTCTAGTATCGATTGACGTAACTTTTAAATAGTCCGATCCTAACAATGGTGCATACAACAAAATGACAACTAAGATACATTTTCAGACAATAAGCGCAATCCTAAAAAACGGCGAAAAAAACAACATTTTCCTAGATTCAAAAACTAATCTCGTACAGATCAAACAACAACAATATAAATAAATAAATAAATAAATTANAAAAAAAAAAAAAAAAAAAAAAAAAAAAAAAAAAAAAAAAAAAAAAAAAAAAAAAAAAAAAAAAAAAAAAAAAAAATGCCATACATGAAGAAAGAGGCAGTGATGACAAGACCAACAGCAAGCATTAAAACAGCTAAGGTTGGATACCAAACATCTGGAACCGGGCTTGTTATTGGTTTTGCTGATTGAGCCTGTTACATAATTGAGATCAGTAATCATAATAATTAAGTACAGATCATGTAATGTTTTAACGTTAATTTAAAAACCCTGATTACCATTTTGTTTTTGGGGGTTTTGAGAGTGTGTTTTGATAATCAGATCTTTGATACCGGCTGCTATGAAGACGAAGACCCAAAAAAAGAAAAATGGAAAATGTGATGTAGTAGTAGAGTTTTGTTTACATTTTGGCCCTTAAAGTTTATAAATTGCTGATTTGGGATTTTTGAATTTTTTATTTTATTTATTTATTTATTTATTTATTTATTATTATTTTGTGTGTGTGTGTAGGGCTGAGCATCGGGTCGGAACCGACCCGACCCGACCCGAAAAAACCGAGAACCGAATTTCATGAAAAACCGGAACCGAAACCGAACCGACGGGCCGTCGGGTCGGTTCGGTTTTCGTCGGTTCGGTTCGGTTTTGTCGGTCTACGTGTATTTTGGCATGTTTTTTGTCGGTTTTGGGCCGAACCGGACCGAACCGAACCGACCCGAAACCGAATTTTATGAAAGACCGGAACCGAAACCGAACTGACGGGCCGTCGGTCCGGTTCGGTTTTCGTCGGTTTCGTCGGTCCGGTTCGGTTTTGAACCTTCGGTGCTCAGCCCTATGTGTGTGTGTGTTAAATGTACAGTAATCGTATAAAGTTACTTGCGGTAACTTTTTTTTAGGAAAGACAAACTAGAAGATATACCCGCTCACTCGTAGGTAGGGCTGAGCATAATAAACCACAGAATGTACCGAACATATTTCGGTTCGGGTCCTAGATCAAGTGATTTGGATCAAATTGATTTTCGGTCTGATCTGGTTTTCAGACCATGACCAACCATACTCGTAAGACTAGATGTAAGAAGTGGGAAGGCTATGTGTGGTCACAAGATTCTATAGTTAATTTTGCTTTTGATATTGTGCATTTAGATTGGTGGGTATTGGACTGTTTTTGCAAAAAACTCGTATTGGGCTAGTAATTGTTGTTGTGCTTGAGCAAACATGTTTCGTGATGAAAATCGTTAACACTAAGATATATATGTGATGGTCTTCAGTTGTATTATTCCTCAACATATATACTAGGCGCCTATTCGGGTGTTGTTTGGGCAGGCTGCCCAACTACTCGTCGTTCTACTTCATGTTATTATGTTTTCCTTGGCAGCAATTTACTGTCTAGGTCATCTACGAGGCAGTACACTCTGTCTCAATCTAGTGTGAGTCCGAGTACTGTGATGTTGCCAATGCAGTGAGACATCTTAGTTGTGAAATCTTCTTCGAGAGCTTTACTTTGCCACTATTGTTTACTGTGATAATGTCAGTTGTCACAACCCACAATTTCAGGTCATTTCCCAAACCTCGACATTTCACTATTCACCCGTTACTATTCATCATTTACTATTCATCGATCACTATTCATCATTTTACTATTCATCGTTTTTGGAGTCAATTTGAGATTCCGAGAAGCGTTCAGAAAATTTACTATTCACATGGCACTATTCATTCCCGGAGGGAAAGTACTATTCATGCATATCATTCAATTCATCGTAAACGGGGTTTACGGGTATTCATGTTCGCGTAACCGGTTTGGTTTAGATGCGAATTCA
>LBNU01034604.1:50657-66426 GCA_014162995.1 Artemisia annua
GACTTCAGTTACAATAACATCATTAGTCCAATTGCCAATAGTCCAAAATCAGAATATGAAAAGAAAAAGGATTGGTACGAGAAGCTGTAGCAAACGAAACCCATCAATCAACCTGAACCAACTCATTCTAATCTAATCCCATCATTCACACAAATCAAACAACATCAGAAACTATCCTACCATGACACACGTCTACATCTACACCAAGACTTGAAACAGACAAAAATAAAATTAATACAAAAGATAGATGGATCTCAGAAAGTTTCAACTTCGTCTCTAATCTTCTTAAAGATTTTTTTTGTTGAAACTAATTAATCATCATAGATCCTATGAGAAGCTTAGCTTCTTACATTTATACGAAACTTTAAAATGGAAGCATAACAAATCTGTTACCCTCCATCTTTTGTTCGATTGACACAACAACACCTACCTGAGACGATTAATGACCTTGAAGTGCAAACCTTTTGTTCTTCAGTCGTGCTTAATAAAAGGCGAGAAAGGTGCTTTTGTTCATGTGATTTAATGGGGATGTGATGAAAATGAGATTTGAGATGAGTAGTAGTGTGGTAGGCGGAGAAAAAAAGGAGATGTGTGTTTAGGTTGAAGATAAATGAGAAGTTTTAGGGTATAAAACTTATAACCGTATATCATTTGTGGTGGATTCGATTTGAACCGGGCCTCTCAACAAAATGATTTTGGGTTGTGTCATGTTAACCATGGGCTGCAATTTAATATCTGCTTATTGGATTCACTATATTGTAGTGATTTCGGGCTGATATCATTTTGTTTGGGGTGGACAGTGTTTGATGTTTATATGGATTGGACTGAAAATGTGCATACATGGGCTATCAAAAATGTTCAACCTAATTTTTAGATATAACAATTTGATAAGATTTGGTTGATTGAGTGGTATTTTGGTATTGCAAATTTCACAGGGATTCATTATTCACGGCTAGAATTGGTTTGTTTAACAAAAATGACTACGGGGTTTTTGTACGGTATTATTGGTTTGATTTTGAAGTGGCATTTCAAAAGGTGTATATATTTATCTCAAAGTCTAGGGGTGGTTGGATGCACGACTATTGAAGATAACTTGTCTGCGCATATGGAAATTCAGTCTTGATAATCTAGTTATAACTGATGTAAGGAGTTACATTGTAGTGCTCACAGTTTATAGCTATCACTTAAAGGAGTTACGTTGTAGTACTCAGTGTCACGCGAAGCAGTGGATTGTTCAAGCGGCGAATATCTCGTGCAACCTCATACTTAAAGGAGTTACGTTGTAGTGCTCAGTATAGGTATTAAGTCACATCTATCGTACAAGCATTAAGTCACAAGATGGGATGTTTACTTCATTTTCAAGTTGGTCATATCGGGCTATCTCCACATGTGGTCATTACTATTAGCCGGTGAATTCAAAGGAGGTTCGATTAAAGGTTGGTTTGAGAGAAGTGTATTGAGAGTATATCCTATCAGCATATTCTCACAAAATTATGCTTTCATGGTCTATCTATATTGCATCAGAAGTGTAAAGTACGGGTAATTATGGCATGTACACAAAATAGTATGATGATTTCGATAAATCGCAACCATCAGGAAGGAGAAGAACATGCAAAAAGAAGTAGTGTTCCATCTCTAGTACGTTGTTTGTTAGAGGGAATTGTGCTTACACTAGAACCGAAGAAGTACTAATGACGTGTACATCGGAGCGTATTACCAACCTTCTGTGCAATACTATGTGAGTTATGTTGTAATGATGCTCCCAGAACGACAACCATGGTGCAAACTCATTAGTATCTACTTTATCCGCTGCGAGATGAAAGAGGTTGTCAGTTCAGGAGGGAGCAGAAGAAAGAAAAAAAGGCTCACTAGTTAGGAGGGAGTAATAACCTAACTAGACCATTACAGTTGAAGTTCAGAGCTATGTAAATATGTGCCGTAGTGCCAAAGATCAAATGCCGAGATCGTCGGATGAAAGAACTTCAAGTCTGCCTCAATATCTAGACTACAGAGACTCTGCGCTTCAACATCATCAACATAGTTTACTATTGTTGTAATTTGACATTGTTAATGTATTTATAGGTCTCATTGTAACCATTCACGTGTGACGATATCTTGGAGGGAGATTGTTAGCCTCGCTCTTTTATAAAGATAACGTCACATACGTGAATCGGACTAGATATGTAGCATGTTGTGTCCTTAGGGAATACTTATGTAGATTAGGCAAAAATGTAGTGTGATGAGCCTATAAATACCCCTCATGACTCTCCATGAGGGGTGTGGGAAATCATTAGGTCATTTGTATTGTTTCATTTATCTATCAAAGTTCCTTTTATTCTCCACCCTCTCTCTACTTTCTCTCACTAGAAAGATGAATACTTTCATCATCTTTGATCAACCTCGACCTCCCGAACTACATAAATTATATATATTTTCGGTCCTACAGTAAGCAAACTTGTAAACCCCCTAGCTTGATAAATATCATTTGGTAGCTTCATTTGTAAGCTTTAGACTAGGTTAGATTTAGGAGTAGTTTAGGTGTAGCTTAGCTTATTTTATGCTTTAGTGTAACTTTTATTTTGAATGCTAGCTTATTTCACGTCTTATTTTCTAGCTTATTTGAGTTCTTTACAAGCTTTCTTTTACAAGTCTTTAATCTTTTAAGCTTATTTACATGTTCTTAATTTTTCTTTAAAGCTCTTATAGACTTTTCACCACCTTTGCATGCTTTCTTAAAATCGTATGTTTTAATATGTTTAGAGCTTATTTTTGGTGTCGTGAGCTTATATAAGCTTATTGTTAATCTTAATCTAGCTTTTAAATAAGTTTTACAAAAGTTTTCATTTAGTTTTAATCTCGTTAAAATAGTTCTTAGAGTTACAAGCCCTAGTTTTGCGAGTAGTTAGTTTAGGGTTTAGCGAGTTTGCTCCAAGTCTTAGCGAGTATGGGTAGTTATGAGTTATAGCGAGTATGGTTAGTAGGGTCTAGTGAGTATCAAGGTTATGTTAGCGAGTATGAGTAGTAACCTAGCGAGTATGGATCCTTGATCTAGCGAGTAGGTTCATTTCCAGCGAGTATCAAATAAGGGTATAGCGAGTATGGATTTCATACTAGCGAGTATGTTTAAGTTTTCTAGCGAGTATGGTTTTCTTAGGTTCATAGCGAGTATGGTTTTAGGTTTCTAGCGAGTATGGGTTGTTGCATAGCGAGTATGGTCTGGTTCACTTCCTTTCGAGTTTCATTTTTATTTTATGCCGAGTTAGGCACGAGTTCACCTCATCGTTTATCGAGTGAGGTTTTCATTTTATTTAATCTAAACGTTATGCTGTCGAATTTTCTTTAATATCTTTTTAGTTACGTTTTATTATTCAAGTCTTGTGTCTTTCATTTTTAGTTTTAAACTTTTATTAACGTTTAATGATTTACAAGTCTTTTCATTTATTTATCGCTTTACGTTTTTAACATGAGTCGTGAGTAGTTTTAATTCGTGTTTGCTTAGTGATTTGAATTTGTGAGTTAAGTGAGAGCGTTAAACGTTTGTGATAAATAATTGATAGATTACTTAGACTTGTGATTTAATTATTCAAAGACAAAACCTTTGAACGATTAATTCATGCGTTTAGAGTTGTTATCTTTTCAAAAGATTAATCAAAAACTAATCTCGAGAAAGGAAAAATAACTCGTCACAAACTTTTACCTCAAGCTTAATGAACTTATTCGCGTCGCTTTGCAAACACATTTTCTTTTAAATTCATTTACCACTTTCATTTCTTATCGCACTTTAATTACCGCTTTATTTAGTCGCTTTATTACATGTCTCATTACTTGTTTACTTATTTTGTGTCGTTTTACTGCTTTACTTTATTTTAATTGCATTTTAATGTGTCGTTGTAGTATAGTTAAACCAAAATCATCTTTCAAACCCATTCATCTCGCATAGCTCACGATCTTGAGTGACGAGATCAGTTCAATCCTCGTTGGGACAACGATCCGTGGTTTACGAGCTTCACCGCTTGCTAAAACGCTTTCATCAACCGTCAAGGGAATTCGAAGTTTCCTCGATCATGCTTGCTTTTACAGACGTTTTATACAAGACTTTTCCAAAATAGCCCGACCATTGACCCACCTTTTAGAAAAGGATGCCCCGTTTAATTTTACCAATGAATGCATTGATGCTCTTAATACCCTTAAAAAGAAGTTAACGGAGGCTCCTATTTTAGTTGTGTTAGCTTTGTATTTTTATAAAATGAAGTGTCGGTCATTAAAGTCTTAAATCATGTAATAGATTGCGTTAGAAAACGTTTCAAGAGTTATAAGTCCATTAGTTCAAATAGAAAGAAGTCAAAGGGCCAAATATGTATAAGTTGTAAGGTCAAGACTTCATAGCTATATAATGTTATGTAAGCCTTCATTTGAAGGTTGAGCTTCATCATTTGAATAAACACATAGTTCTTATCTCTTACATGATGTTCTCCACTCTTTCTCTCTCTACTCTCTCTCTAGAATAAGTAAGATAAGTTGTGAAATAAGTTGTATCCAAGGTCCTAAAAGTGGTATCAATCGCCAAGGGATAGATTTAGGTTGGTTTAGATTTAGTTTTGATTAGTTTTGGTCTCGTTTGATTGGGTTTTATACACGTTATTATTGGTTTTTGGGTATTTCACTAGTGTTTTAAAGTTTTAACAATCCTTGAATTGGTTTTACTCACTTTGGTTCTCGTTTGAAAAAAAAAATTCACATCAGTACATACACAAGGGTTTAAGGGTTTCTGAGTTTGGATAGCGAGTAAGTTTTTTGGCTAAAACCCTATAATTAAATTGCCGAGTTTGTGAATATGTGATATCGAGTTTGGACAAGTCAGGCGATAAGCCTATTCGTATCGTGCTAGCGAGTAGAAAAACCTCATAACGAGTTTGAAAACAAAGTTTTTGCTAGCGAGGTTGAACCTTATTCCATAGCGAGTTTGAAAGCGTTCCCTTATCAGTACAAAAATTTTCACATAGCGAGTATGCAAAGATTATGTTACATAGCAGTTTGAGGATTTCATAGCGATATGGAATTTTTATTTCCTACGGTTTGAACTGTTATATTCATAGCAGTATTGTTTTGGTATAGCGAGTAAAGGACCATTTTCCATAGCGATTTTGCAAACACTTTTCAAAGCGATATCGAAAAATTCATAACGAGTATTGAAGATTGTAGTTCCTTAGAGAGTTCAAACAAGACCAGCGAGAAGGAAAAGTCCTTCAAGTATATCTTAGTGAGTTGAAAAAAAAAAAAAAAAAAAAAAAAAAAAAAAATCACTATTTTGACCAAATTTCAAATTTGATATAACGTTAGAAAATTTGGCGGAAGATTTATAATAATTTATTTTCTGCAGATATTAAACGTAATTTTTACGAGATTTTCAATTTTGTATAAGTTGAAAATTTTGACCCAAAAATTCATTTTTTAGGCCAAAAATTCCAATTTTGTTGGTAAAATTGGCGTCAAATTTTTGAAACTCATTTTTTCCGTGCACCTTAGAATATGCATTGCCATAGTATTTCAAATTTTGTAAGAAAATATTTTAATTCGATTTTTGGAGGAAACTAAACTCACCTAGAAACAAATATCGTTTAACGCACTCATCAAACCTATCTACAATCAACAACCATATCATCCAAAGATCCAACAACAACCTTTCACGCAAGTCACTTTGAAAATCACATCTCATGCAATCAAAAGATATTCATGCCGCGGTGCTTAAAACCGAACTCCCATGCTTCCAAGGGTGGTTATTCACAAGTCTAGTAGAATGCTACGCTATCTTAGAGCAAAAGAATGGAAATCTTCTGGTTAATCGTTTGCATGGTCTTTCAACCTAGAGAACATACTAGACCTGGTGCCCTTCCGAATGGAAACCGCCCAGTACCAACCTTTTCACAGATTCAGAATGAGACGAACTACACCGAAGAAGATTCGACAACAAATCATTGCATGATGATCAAGCATTCACTTGTTTCTTGTCTAACCAGAATCGACTTATGCTACAGTGGATAGTGAGAAGTGCTCATGCAGTCTGGGAAAGAGTTAGAAGCTTATGTATGGAACGGATATCGGAATCAAGAAATGGAAAACACAATTGTAAGATTCGAAGTTCACTTATCAATCCTGGTGAATCCAAGAGTCGTATTAATCTCAGGTTCTGCAAGATCATCGAATATTTTGAATCGGCATAAACTTCACTCAGACAAACATTGTACACACAACTTTCTGAAGACCTACAACCGGAATGGAAGAATACCTCACTATTGTTTATCAGATAAGAATTTCATGATGAGACTATGATCAATTGACGATTTCTGCAGCAGAATCAGGCTGAGGCAGATGAAGTTAGGCTGAGATGCTAGTAAAACATGACCTCTAGCCCATTGCTAAGTACACCCATCACCTACATCATTGAACACAACATAACATCCATCATCATCATCTCCACTCACAAACTACATGCACAACAATACCTTCCACAACAATTCTACACAACAACAACAAGTCATTCCACAACACATATCCACAATCAAGAACAAGATTTCACATGATGCACTGATGCTTGACACAACACTTGCCTCTGACAAAAAGTCAAGAAGCGTTCACACCCAACAACAACAACACGCATTTCATCGAACACTCACAATCTGCTAACAGAGGGTAAGCAGGTCACAGGGAGTTATGGGAACAGCAAATAGCCGGGCTAGATAACATGGGATCAGAATAAACAAAATCAGATGTCGTATGTGGAAATCTAGGGTCAAGTTGTGGTAATCAAGGGAACAGAAAGTTGGAATCAGGGGTAAACAGTTTGGCAAGTTGGGATACAGGGTAATCAGTAGAAGAAATGTCAGCACAAGTGGTGGGAATTAGGAAGTGTGAATGGGAACACAATGTTGATTAAGTGTTTCAATTGTCAAGGTGTCGATCCATCATTGAGGACGTCCTACTAAGCTAAAAGAGACTTCAGAAATCAGCAGAAAGCATTGAGACAATACAAAAGAAAGAGCAGGATTCCAGTTGAACGCTAGAGAAATGATTTAAGCACTGATGGATGACATGAGACACGAGAGGAAGTGAATGCAACTGCATATTATGGCTAGTCTGCAGAAGCGAAGATGATACAGATTCTGAGACACTACTGTTTATGATGCCAAGCACTTTCCTGAGGTACACAACAATAATGAATATTGATATGTTCCTCATGGGAAACAGCATTCGAGACACAAGCAATCTAACTGATGATACATAGTCAGGACGAATAGTAGCAATATTGATTCGACAACTCCCGATATGAAATCATATTGGACCAGTTCACAGCATGCTAAATGATAAAACACTTGCTGTTGGAAACAATATGCATAACTGTACTCATCGAAGAAAAAGTGAAAAAGGTCATCGGATGTAAGGCCGCGAAGATGAAATATTGACCACTGAGCTGAAGATACAAGGCCAAAAAAAAAAGTTTTTTCTAAAGGATAAAAGAGCGAGTCGAATTGAAATGGTTAATCAAAGAAAATCCTTGTAAAAAACAAGAATTGCAATGCAAAATACAATACATAAATACTCAATGAAAAAAAATATTTTACAGAGATTATCGATAACATAAACAAAAATCACATAGACACATGAAAAGAACGGGATAGTTTATAAAGACTTTGCAAAGAAAGAGAATAAACTTTTGAGAAATCATAGAGTCAGAACACAAAATATAAGAAACATAGAGTTGGGGTTAAAGGGATCAATAAGTCAAAACGAAAATTCAAGATTCTAACAGACCGATTCGTTTACACAAAAGACACAAAATGATAGTAAACTTAGAAAAACACAAGTAATCTCAAGAAAGCTCAGGCTGAACAGAATTCTTTGTATAAAAAGGTATGTGAGATATAGAGAAACATGACTCCTTACGGATTATATCAGACATTACAATGCCGGAGGAATCAACAAAAAATGACACAAGATCCTAATTAAACAATTGATTAACGAGAATGGAACAAATCATGATCACTTTGTATCTCAAAAAACCACACAAATGCTCAAAAAAATTCCCCCCCCTATTCCCCCAGAAAATCTTCAACGTAGCATTTCCAATCCTTTTCAAAACAAAAATCTTACACAACACTTTTAACACAAAGTCTGCAGGGATTAACATTGATGATCTCAAAACTAAGTTGAACACTTCAGATAATTTAGAATCTACAACAAACAACTGAGAAATTGGATTTACCAACAGTTCCATTTAAAAAGTCTTTCAGGCAAGCCGCGGAAAGCCGGCGGAAACTTCATATAGGGTTCCGCAGTAATGTTGCACAGGGTTTCCGCCAGAAATGCCCTGTGTCTGGGCATAGAAGTTTTGCTTCAAACATGCAACGCGTATCAAAATGTCAAAGTAACACGTAAGAAGTGAAACTAAAACCTGCTGTTAAAATAAAGGGAATAGAGCATTGGTAAAAAAGAATATAGAGACTAAAGATAATCAACCAAGACCAAAACACTTTTCCCAACGCCTCCATTTCCAAAGAGCCAACTACAACCCACTAACAAACATCAAACATGTTTCTGGAAACTCACAACACTCTGCTAGACATTACCGCCGAAAATTACCAATTATAAAAACTGTCATGGAACCCTTCAATGGGGCTCTATTTCCTTACATTGGGACAGGTTTAAACGGCGATGTTTAACCAAAATGGACGTCCATGAGAAATTGGAGCCGGACCAAATGTTTGAGTATTTCCATAAAATAGGGTGTGCTGTCAAGATGTATGCTTTGGGACGCGGGATGAATGGATGCAAAGATAGTGGGTGTGGTATCAAAAGGACCGCATGACCGGGAAACAATAAGCCTCTTCTCAACACTATCGAAAAATGATGATGGAGGTAATGTGACATTTGGTAGTAAGGCTAAAAGCAAAACATCGGAAAAGGACGATCCTCCATGACTCTCCTACCATAGATGATGTTGCTCATGTAGATAACTTAGGATTTAATCTTTCTTAGCCATTGTCAATCCTTTGCCGTAACAAAGTAAACGTTTCTTTTTAGATGAAACGGAAGTAAAATAGCTTAGAGACGGTAATAGACCATAGCTAAAGGGGTGTCCTTAATGAACAATGTATATGTGATGAAGTTAGATCAATCATCTAAAGACCAAAACTTTGATTCATGCGACATTTTTAGATTGAATCTTCAACTTTGTGGCATAGGCCATTTAGGACAACGCCCACAACATGAAGACTAATAGCCTTCTTCCACAACTCAAACCTCTCCTCCAAAGACGTAGTTCGAGACCACCTAAGTTGAAATACGACCAATCAATATTGTGATGCTTGCAAAGTCGTGTTAAACAAGTCACGAATAAAAAGCAAAAAAACGAAACTGATGATTTCTAAAAGACATAGATAGGGAGTTTCATAGCATCTAAGGTGTCTAGAACTCTTTTAAACATTTTGGGAATTTTTGTTGGCCAACTCATAGTCAACTCGTTCATAATACAGTAAGTTATGGGGGCGGTAAGTTACTTTATACCTATTGGTTATTTTACAAGTGGATGATTAACTTTTCAAGATATACTTGGACAAAGTTCTACATTGAAAAAGTAAGGGCAAATAACATTGTTAATTTTGCCTCTTTTTGAGATAATTGAAAAGTTGTTAGCCTAAGTAGGGTTATGAGAAGGAAATTCAAAATCAAATTCCAATTTTTCTCAGTTGTTTTCTTTTAATATCAAATTTATCTAATTTTTGAGTGCGTTTAAATTATTTGTGCTAATCTAGAACACCTCTATGGACCACGGTTCGTTTGAATTTGATAATGACTAGTTTAATGGATCTCAAAGATTTTATTCATTTATTTTTTTCCCGGAGGCTTGTTAAACTTTTATAGAAGGATGTATAATAAATGACAGGTATAATGCTTCCATAACATTTTTTCGGCACCTTGAAATAGATTTTGGAAACATGCTACAGTTTTTGGTAAAGCATCTTCACTGAACTTCCCAAATTCTTTATAGTGAAAGGATGTACGTAATGTTTATTGGATCTGTAATATTATACCGGAACATTATTACAAGCGAATGAAAGTGATCCGAACTTAGAATTGCTTTTTGTAATCCCGAAACAAAACTATAGCTCGTTACAAAAAAATTTTTGTGGGTGGGTGTAATTAAGGATCTGTGTCCGTCTCAGATCTTACGTTTCTAAAGTCTTACTATCTCCCAGGTCAATGTTTTAAAGTTCGAAATCACAAACGCACTTAGAGGTACCTGGGAGGATCTATTGATTATCAAGAAATCACCATTTACCTTTCTTGAATAAAATAAAAAAGAAATCTCCTTTGTAATGAACCAGGTTCTCTTTTTTTTAGTATAAATATACGGAATAGATATATGCGCTACCCCTTAAATATCAGGACATTTTACTTTTATGATGTGGTTTTAAATTGGAAGCAGTAAATGCCTTTATTCTTTAAGCCTCCATAAGGGAAAGAAGTGATATAATTCTTCTACCAAATTATGACCCTATTTAAGTCCTTATTGAACTTTTTTGACCTTTTTAACAAAAGCGCGTAAGTTTCTTGGATAATAATCTTCAACAAACTAGTAACTTTTCAATTAGCAATGCATGATTACTTATGTGTTTTGAATAATAGAAGACCTAATGGTATAGTAGTCGTTCCAGGTAATTTTCCAAAAGATGTTATTCGACTATTGCATTTTATACTTATTTTCAATTCTTTTTGTAAACCATCCGTCTGCTTTCGTTAGACATAGTAACTGCGTAATCTCTGCATTTAAATTCTATGAGACATCACTCATCTATATTCGGTTGTTTTATAAAGATAATGATTGTTTTCATTAATTATGAACTGTAAATGTATTAGCAAGACATAAAGTCAATGCTAATGGATATTATCGGGCTATATCAGATTGCCCGGAATATAACAAGATAAATATGTATACCTATAAAGAATTTCAATTCATACGGAGAACACGTGCACGCTCAATTAATGACATACTATAAGTATAGAAAAAGCTTTTTATCTTGTCTTTGGTTATATCTGCGCAATCAACTCAGTAATTTCATCAAAGTATCCTCATTTCCATGCCTCTCTACAAACTAGTCTCTATGTTATGGACCTTTCTTCACTTTTTCAAACTCATATTAAATGCAATAATTTTATTCCAGTACAAGCCTATTTTCCATCATATTGGAAAAACTCAGGCGATCGAGTGAAGAACGATTAAGGTCTAAAGCTGCAAAAGATAGCAAATTACTAAACTTTGGCTATCGCTTGTGCCCACATACATGTTGAACCAAGTTACCAATAATTTAATCGAGGGTGTTATGTCGATCGAAGCATTTATAAAAATTTTGAGCTGAGTTCGGTCTCTATCTTATAGGTATCGGTATCAGGTAGAAGTATACATGTGCGGCCAACTATTTGCACCAATGCATAGATGATACATATAATAAGAATTCAATTGTAGAAACGACGTATGGGACATTAGTAATTACTACCAATCGCTTATAGCTCTTGTGGTACCTCATGAAAAGTTCAATTGGGTCATCATAAAAGAAGTAGTGGTAGCTCATAATTGTATCATAACTTCTGCTTACACACAAAAGGATTATATTGAGGATATAAACATAAATGGTGCATCTTGTTTGTCGTCACACCAAAATTTTCCCGTCGGGGGATCCTGCACACATAGGGGACAGTCCATCAGGGGCTGGCTCATTGAGAATTGCATGTCCTTCAGCGACAGAAAACACGGAGACATCTCTGCCATCGTGTCTATTTGAAGTGCACTAAGAGGCATATCAAATTCATTCTGCAAGATATTCGATCCTTTTTAGCCTTAGAATATAGGTCAATCTGCCATAAAGTACTACACCTTGGCAGACATATTGACAACAACTGTATAATCAGCAATCTGCGAATTCCCATTCACATTTCCAAATATCCCCAGCCAACTTTTGGCCTTGCACCCAGTGTTTCCATGCACTGTTACCTGGGCTGCAGACTGGATCCCCAACATTATTGCCAAACGGAATTACCTGGATACAAACATGCTTGACACCTCGGGTGCGTTACCTATAGCGTCAACTGACGCTAGCTACATAATCCCAACAACTACTGACCCCATGCTGATTTTGTCTATGCTGATTACCCATTAAGCATCGGAGCTTCCTGTCGCAAATGGATGTTAAATAGTGCATTCTTAAATGTCCCTCGGAAAAGATCAACTTCGAAAACCATTGGTGTACGAGCATTAACCATGCTGATTAGGCATGATTTGATGTTCATAATCTTGGTTAATGTTGAGTATGATGGTGGAGATGCGTCTTGACTCGCATGTTTTCTGTGGCTAAGAGCCAACCTGTGTCAAAGCACCAGTCAGAATCAGTAGGGGGACTCTTTTTATGGAATCTGTTTCTGTGTTGAGGATTGACGTTGTTGTTAGTATAGATGGCTATAATTTGTTTCGTTGTAGCGGAGTATTGTTGTTGCATGTAGTAAGCTGAAGAGTGAATGAAAATGGGTGCTTGGATAAATTGATTTATGTTCCGAAATGATGAAGTGATGGTGTTAGACTTAAGCATAACTCTACCAAATATAGAGAGGATCATTGTGGTATCTTAGCTTACGCAGCATCCAGACCTCCAAATTTACATTTTGCCTCAGCCTGATTTGCTATCAATGCGCGATTTCAGCTTTACAAGGATATGACCAACAACTATCTGCAAATTCATCATCATGATAAACATATGAGTATCTTCCCAATTCCGTTGAGCTCATGTCAGAAAAGATTGGTTGTTAGCAAGTTTGTCTGAGGAAGTTTTGAATGCCCATGGGCGTGTTCAAGATTTCAGTATTCATGATCGTGCAGACCTGAGATAATACATATCATCTTCGATCAAAATACACTATGAGAGGATTCACCAAGGAATGGAAGTGAACATGCAAGTTCCTTAAGCAAAATATGTAGTTTCCGATATTTCTTGTTTCACATCCGTTATCCATATCATAAAGCTTCTTAACTCTTCCCAGACGTGCATGAGCGACTTTCTTCACATCCACTGTAGCATCATCATATCCGAATTCTGTAACCCAAAATGCACATACAAGTGAAATGCGTGACATTGCGACAATATAGACATTTTCGAATATCTCGGATGTAGTCAGTCTCATTCTGAATCTGTGAAAAGGTGGGTACGGCGGGTGTTTCCATTCGCGGAACTAGGATACTGACTTTTGATCATACTGCACGTCTATGTAATGAGTGATTTGCTCGAAATAGTAACGAGACCCATGCAGCAACTAGAATTAAACCAGAAGATTATCATTCGTTTGCTCTTAGAGATACGTAAGCAAATCACTAGACCAATGTGAATTTAGAGAATCGGCAGCTATGGAAACTGGGAGGGACGTTTTTCAGCACGGGCGGAAGAATATGTTGTGTTGAGGTACGAGATAAATCTGCAAACTTTTTCCTAGGACTTGGATTCAAAGTGACTGTCGGAAATGTTTTGTTGGAATCTTTAGGAGAATAGGTTGTTGATGTATTAGTTTGATGAAGCGTAAACGGTTGTCTTAGTGAGTTTGAGTTGTCAATTATCCCCCTCAACAAAACAAACTCGATAAGAAGTAAAGAAAGTTGGATTGACCAAAAATTGATAAAAATACCTATGGAATAATCAAATGCCAAAGTCTAAGGTTAGGCATCGAAAAATTTTGATTTCAAAAGAAAAAGTACTAGACGACACCATAGCTTAGTTTTACCTAAGAAAAAAAGATTTGATGTTGGTCTAAGAGAAAAGTGAATTGTTGACAAATTTTTCAACGATAGGGTTATAATTTAAACCAATTAAACCAAAACACTGACACATGTATCCTCGCACGGTGAAGAAACTAAAAAAACTTTCGTCAAGGGAACGTGATGGTAGGAAATATAACGAGATCCTGTCATTCCTGACAAAAAAGAAAAAAAAAAAAAGAAAAGTAGTCACTACATAATATAGAGGTATGATTGGTAAGTCTATTTACACTAAACGGCATGTAGTAACCACGACATTAATGGTTTAAGTGTTGTCAAATGTGAAGCTTCGTTTTAACTTTTCTAACGCAAAGATCCCTAAAACTCTGCATCTTGAAAGCACGTTAACGGATTCATTTATGATATTTATCGAATTAGCACGTACACATCTATGGATTATGGTGATCCCAAAGAACGGGGGTAGACACCCATGTGAGTGTATGCCGACTGCGGATCATGCCGGGACTATGTCTGATAGATAAGCCACAGTGGGATTTTACTTATTTTTTGTTGGACATTGTCTCACCTTCTTTTTATGGGTTTTCTAAGAACAAACGTCTCTTTTTGTCGGGTCATTTCGACTACAGAAAGCCGAAACAAGATCGGGCCGGAAAAGGCATGTCAAACAAAGCTCATTTGGATGAAGCAAGCGGTCTTAGTCGAACCTACGGGAATTCAACTCAACGTGGAATCACCATCTCTTTTGTGACAACAAAGGAGCCATTGACCTTAGCAAAAGATCCCGTCCAAACTCTCGTAACCTAAACACATTGAATCCGTCACGCATTTTCCTTCTGACAACCTGTTCAAAAAAGGGAAACAATCTCAATTGAGCCCTCACTTTAAGTCTCTTCGGTAAGACAACATAAAAGCGCGACATCCTTGATCAAAACCTCATTCAAAGAGAGAACGCCTTTAACCTACTTTCAGTGTTCCGCGTTTGAGGATTAGGGACTTATGTGAATTCACGCTTGTAGAAATAAACCATTATACACAAACAAAAAACACCTTGAACAAACAGCCCAAGCGCGAAACCCTTGAGGATATACTGAGGCCGGAACCCTCCGTAGTGGTTCCCGCGGCCATTCGTGGGTCTGTCAGATTGTATTTAGTCCTATTACAAACATCTACCACCTCGCATTTCATTACCACCTCTCAACACTCAGCGCTACTATTAACACCTTTACAACCGAAAAACTGTATTCGTTCCCAGCTTTCCCTCATTCCACCATCTGCTCGAATCTTGTAAGCTTGTTCAAAAACATCATTATGCATTCCTGATCTATCGTCTAGGAATTCTATTTATTCGCACAAAGAACAAGACTTGGGTTTCTGCATTGCCAATTTTGGATTAAGTAAAATGGTTACACGTATACTCTACCTATACTAATTCATCGTTTTCCCATAGATCTACGGTAATTGCATTCTTGGTTAGCCATTCATGTTTTTACGCATGGTCTAACGCTTGCTAAAAATGCTTCTGCCAGCAAACTATGGAACATAAATTACTCTTCGTCTCATATAACATTGTAAATCAAATTCAAAATCCCAAAACGTTTTGGTTTAAACATCACTTTTTGGGCATCAATGTTCTCTTGCACATGCTAAAGGAAAACATAACCAATTAATGAATATTTTCGGTTCGGGTAAGCATTCAAATGAGCCATTGGAACTAGGAGTAGTTTGGCTTTTTATCTTAATACTTTTTAATCTCAAATGACCTTGGGGCATCTACTTCAAACGGTTTTGAGCCATCAAAATGATTCAATAGAAACCAGGCATCTCCACATAGTTTTCATTAGGGGGAGGGCCAGGACACTAGGATAGTCCAGCATTTAAATCTCATTTACTTGTAAACTAAAATGTGAAATTTTATTTTTCTGGTTCTATTCATGCCTCCCGTCACCATTAGACTCA
>LBNU01034606.1:1799-15704 GCA_014162995.1 Artemisia annua
AAAAAGGTTAAGTTTGTGCAATTAATGCTTAGACATTCACAAACCCTTTTTCTCCTCCAAAGAACATACTTGTACTCGAGCTAGCTCGATTGTACCTTAGTTGTCACTTAAGCTTAGCTTAAGTTTAGTGAGGAGAAACCCACCATACTTGTCATTTCAATCCCAAGTGTTTATTCCGCAAAACACTTGGGTATAATTCTTTGATTGATTTCTAATAAGAATTAAACGTTGAAAATTAACCTTGTCTATTTACTTTACGTTTGTTTCTTTATATCTCAAAGTATTCATTCTCATCACTCAAACATGGTGCACGTTTAGGCTAACTTTCTAGTTAGTTTTATCCGTGTAAACGGGACCAACATGAACAAGCACATACCAAAATTAGCTTAACAGAAAATATGACTCACCTGTGCAGCCGATAAACATTCTTCTGTGATAACCTACATTTTACACAAAGAAAACATTTACATTTGAAGTAAGCATAAGATTATTGAGAGATAGGGGGAGAACACAAAAGAAATAATAATTAACCTTTTCATGGTCAGTTTTTATTGGATAAACCACATTCTATCAAGTACGCCCAAAAGGACTTAAGAGCTCAAGAAGAGTGACACGTTACATCCAAACAAAACTAATCCCATGCACTACATGTACCTCAAAATATCTGTACCATTATAAAAACCATACACCCTTCTCCTAATAACCTCGTTTTAACTTTCGAAGGGTTAACGTAGTACTAATTTACATTGAAACTGATGAAACTTGTATTTGGAAACATTGATAGCAACATTGAGTTATTAAACTACAAAAAACATTATGAGATTTTACAAACTAAAGTTATCAACCTCATTATTAAGTTTATCAAGTATTCGACAAAAACACAAATAATTAATAGTTGGCTTATTGTTCTTTTCTTAGAACAATATGATACTAGTAACTTATACAACAAAATAAAGAATAAAAAGAATCCATGGGATTTAAACTTTAAAAACTACAAACACATAAACCCTAACTAAGCATAAGATTATTGATAGATAGGGGGAGAACACAAAACAAATAATAATTAACGTTTTCATGGTCAGTTTTTATTGAACAAACCACATTCTATCAAGTACGCCCAAGGACTTAAGAGCTCAATAAGAATGACACGTTACATCCAAACAAAACTAATCCCATGCACTACATGTACCTCAAAATATCTGTAGCATTGTAAAAACCATACACCCCTTAATTCTCCCTAATAACCTCGTTTTGACTTTCGAAGGGTTAACGAGTACTAATTTACATTGAAACTGATCAAACTTGTAGTTGGAAACATTGATAGCAATATTAAGTTATTAAACTACAAACATTATGAGATTTTACAAACTAAAGTTATCAAGCTCATTATTAAGTTTATCAAATATTCGACAAAAACACAAATAATTAATAGTTGACTTGTTGTTCTTTTCTTAGAACAATATGATACTAGTAACTTATACAACAAAATAAAAAATGAAAAGAATCCATGGGATTTAAACTTTAAAAACTACAAACACATAAACCCTAATTCGTAGGTTTAATTCTAAAAAAACGTGAGATATGAAAAACAATAAAAAACCAAACAAACTTTCTTTTTATTTGCATCCAATCTATGCATATCAATTTGATAACATACACAATCAATTTTATAACAAGTATCTCCAATATGTGTGGACCTGGAATGACTATGCAATGATAAGTTTTAAATTACCTCACAACGCGAATCATGATCAAGTTCCGGTGACACGGTTTCTGGTAGAACATCATCATCATAATCATCATTATCACCAACCTCGTCATCATCAAGATCAACATCAGCATCAACATCAACATAATCATAATCATAATCATAATCATAATCGCAATCAAGATAATCCATTTTTAATGTGTAAATGTAAATGTATAGTATTAGAATGGCGTATATTGATAATGATGTAAGTGAGGTTTGGATGATATCTAATACTAATTAAACTCAAAAGTCTTGAGCTTCAAGCTAGATTAAGTAGTAAAGTTACTATATTACCCTTTAATCTTTCTTTATAATTACTTTAGTTTCACGATAATATTTCTTAAAATTTTATTTGGATGTTGAAAAATATTTAACTAGATATGTTTCACTAAATGAATAATGATTTTGTACGCATATACATAGAAAGTATAAACTTAGCTCACATATATATAGATTTGGTACCAATTAGTATTAGTAGGTATATCTTTTTCCTAATAAAACAAAACCCCTAGTGGTGACTTTTTAAATCAAATCATACCTTATTAAGTAATAATTGAATTATTATTATATCTTTATTTTAGAGATATTAAATAAAAAAACTAAATATTACTTGATTTAGCAAAAAAAAAATAATCATAATTCGTTTCTTAATAATCAGAATTCTTTTGTTTAGTAAACTAGTTATAATACCCGCGCACGCGCGGGATTTATGCATTATGTATTTTTTAGAATTGATTTCTAATTATTCACATCATATACTCCATTTTTGTGAATTTTTCATCGAAACACCTTATAATCATTATAATTATCTTAAAGTTTCAATCTTTTCGTATTAATGTTTACATAACCACTTATGATACAATTTTTAAAAGAGCATTAATTGCATAAAATTTTCCTTTTAGTTCTATCAATTTCTATAATAGCAATGAGATGCATGGTTAAAGAGTACATAGTGCCTCTTGGTTTGAAAAATAACCACTTAAATTCCTTCTACGCTTGAATTACCAAAGACGCAGTTAAATATTCTAATCAAATAATTTAATGTTTTAACTATGACCACTAAAAGAGTACTTTTCATTTGCCTCAGGGCAACATATGATCCCAATTCTTGAGCCCAAACGACCACTATTCCAGTAGCCATCTCATTTAGTTCTCATCATTGGTAACATAGATTAATAAAAACAACATATGCTAAGACATAATGTATAGAGTTTACAGTCTAAAAGTTGACTACAATATAAAAGAGATTGTAAAAAGCATATTTCGATACTTCATTTGTTGAGTTGTTCTAAAAACTCAAACTGTAACTCTCCACAATGGGGGTTGGCATGTAATCTGATAGTGCCTTGAGTGCCTCCAACTGCCAAGTCAGGTGAGATACGTGCCAGTTGTTTAAATCAAGCTGAAAACATGTAGAATCTTTGAATTTGCAACTTTTAAACCCTCCGCAAATCTTCATGTAACATCAATAATTGAGGTTATTACTAAAGTTAATTAAAATAAGATTCTGAAAAACGCTAATAGTATAAATGATTATAAATAATATATACAACATTACCATTCTCATCATAACGAATGACCCTACTATTGACACGACGCCATCACCATCGTCATCATGATAAATTGTTCCATAATGTAACGCTTGGCGCTTAACACAATTGCCCATATGAAGTTAAGGAGTTCTAAGAAGCAATCCCAGATACTCCCTTAGTAACTTAGTTATCCAGGTTTAATATGTGATAAGTCACATTTTCTCCATTTGTTTGAAACAAATCTTACTTTCAACCCGTTTCGACCCATCTGACCCGTTCCCCTATTAGCAATAAACTTTATGGCTCAAAATTGCAAACTATGTCTAGTATTACATGTTCTTGAAGTTCGGAGTAAGTCAAAGCTTCTTGTAGCTCTCTCTTATGCGTCCTCTTAAGTTTCATCATTTTTTTAAAGTTGATTCTAATGATGTTTATGAGTAACTACTAAAATTGTTGTAGAATTTAAAAATATAACATACATTGTTGTAGAAGCAGGAGCCGTGGTGTTACCATAGATCGGTTTAACTTGACACCTAACAAACATGGTTTTGCTATCTACTTGGCCACCACTTGATTAGTTATCCACCATCCCTACACAAAACTAATTTAAAAAAATGTCATCTTTCGGGATCATATGAAAATTCTACCTGCATAAAGATCAAATAGAACACTTAAAAATAAATAAATAAATAAAATAAAATAAATCAATAGCAACAATTTTACCCATAATGATCAATTAAATGATTTTTGTTTTTCAATAATGTCAAGGTTTATTTATCCTACATCGTCATTCTCTTAAACTTAGGATAATAGAATGTATATAGTGTGGTGGTCTTCTGTTAGTGATTTGAAGAAAAATTATATAAAGCAACATATATAAAGCAACACGCATCTTTGATCTTTAAAAACTTAAAGAACAATAAAAACAAAAGATGAAACACAGAAGCCATACCTACCTGGATATTGGATGGCTGTTATAGAATGATCAATTGCAGATAGTTCGTCCTGATTAATTGGATGGAATAAATAAAGGGCCTTATGATTTGAGTATATATAAGGATTGAAGTTCGTTTAATTGTATTACAATAAGAATTTGTATTGTATCAGGAATTTGCATATAAGAATTTGTATTGTATCAGGATTTTGCATCTTTTTTAATACAATTTGCATTCTAGTCCTAGAATATGTAAATTGATACATTACAGTCTTACATACCTTTTTCCAAGTAGTAATGGTCCAAGACCTGTTGTATGTTGTAAGTAATGTATACGGCTCCATATCTTCAGGCTGTAATCATCCTTATTTGAACTTCGTTTCATGTTAGTCTTCTCTCTTACTGTTATGCAACATGATTCACCTTACTTACACAATTTTGTCAACCAATCTATTGACAGCTTCAGACCAACAGCCTTCATCTTCTCCTCAACTGGAAACCTTCACACATATATTTCACCTTTTCTCAGTCGAAGAATATCATAGAAAAGAGTATACGCCGATCTCTTAGCGTAAATTTTCACGAATGCTATGAATATCTCTATAAACATTTGTCTCCCTTCTAATTTTCTTCTTCCATTGCTCTCAATGAAAATTAGGAGCAGCCTCGCTATATCTTTTCTCATAATCAGAACTCATTCTATCCTGCTATCTTTTTATGGAATCCGTACGTTGCGTCTCTTCAAATTCAGCCTTCTTTCGCTGCATCTCTTCAAATTCAGCCCTCTCTCACTGCATCTTTTCAAATTCATCCGCCCTCTTCCGCTAACGCATCTCAGTCACTTTTCTTTTAACAAAACTATCATACGACTCATCGTCTTCTCCTTCAGAATCTTGCTTTTCTCCAAAATAGTAACCGGAAAGATGAATGTTGTGTGGTCCCTTCACTGAGAAAGTTACTTCTTCGTATTCTTCATACTCGACATTCAATGCACAAGTCTCCATCTTGCTTGGTAGTAGCGAGCATAAGTATACAGGTTTCTTATCACCAACATTGCAACAATAGCCTTCTCTTTTGATTTAGCAGCACCTAGTGTTGCCTATATCACCACAAACAGAACCAAAAATCAGCAATCAAGAAGTCTACATGTATAATATCTTTTATGTGTTTGAGCATTTATGCAGTGTTCAACTATTAATATAATCCAACTTGACTGCCGTTTATACTAAAATGGATGTCACAAACTGAAATCATGAAAGTACTAAACTACTTGTATTTAGATTCATGTCACTTAATAAACATTGCCCGCCTTGACTTGAATCCTTATAACTACATGTTCTTAGAGACATCATTCATGCCATACCAAAGAACTAACTCGATATATAACAAATAAAAATCATTAAGATTATTAACAAAGCTAATGTTACGTTCCATCGATAAGATCAATATTTACCAAAACCAATAATCTGGATTACTACCAAGGTTTACTACCAATAATCAAAGCTCATAATAAACCAATAAATTAATTTAAGATTTATAAGATTACTACCAAGGTTTAACAAAGTATCAGAAACCAAAGCAACAATAAAACATATGTCATATGTATAAAATGGGCAATGGAACATAACAAACCTCGATAACCTGGATTCCAATGGGAAAAAAACAAAACCCCAATCCGATTGTAAAAACCTTGTTAACCTGGATTCCATTGAAACCGATTGTGGTCTTGTAGAGTTACTGTGATTTCAGGTTAATAAAAGAAAATGGGGGCACATATATATCTTGGCTTTATTGTAAAAATTACAGATTCTAGAGTTGCATATGATGGCACATATGTTCTTATTAATGAGATATAGGATCATGTTTGAATCAGGTGTGAGGTTTCCGTGTTTTCTTAATAACTTACAAATTTTGCTTTAACTATGTATAAATAGCATTGAAACCCATGTGGTTTTTGATTATTTTTGTATATACGATTACAAAAACGAATTTTAAAGCATTGTTGGTCAAATTTAGGAATAATAACTCAAATTATTTTTCACTATGTGAATGGAAAAACGAATTTTAAATTAAAAAATACTTAATAAGGAAATATTCTTTTTTTTCAAAATACGAAAGTACCCACTAGGGGTTTTGTTTTATTATATAACTAGTTATAATGCCCGCGCACGCGCGGGTTTTTTTTTAAAATTTTTTTGAATCATATATTTTTATTTATTAAAAAACAAATAATTTAATATTTGTTTTGTTTGATTTATGATGTTTAATTATAGTTTTTTATTATTAAAGATAACTATTTAAAAGTTTTAATCCTATTGTTAATTGCTTCTTATCTATATTTTTTGTATTTATCTTCTAATTGTATTATTGATAAATATAAAATGTTACCTAATAAGAAAATAATTTTTTTTTTAAATAATATTATTACTAAATAAGGTATGGTTTAGTTTTTTTGAAATGGAAAAGTCCCCACTTGGGGTTTTGTTTTATTATATAAAAGATTATGTAAAAAAATATATGTGTTAAAAGTATAAAAGATTAAAACTTAAAACAGGCGGAGTAATTTACAAAACATTGAGGGGTTAAAATTAAAATTTACACGAACAAAATCATCGAGCGGCACCTTCAATACAGATTTTCTTTCAACCCCCCAATTAATGTCCCGATTCAATATAGATCAATCTTCATAATCGGAAGAACAAAAACTTCTTCAATCGTATGATTGGATATCTAATTTTTTGATCTTGTCTAAAATTAATTTAGGGTTTGATTGAAGCTCTAATTTGATTAATGAAGATCAGAGAGCATAAGAGAGGATTGGTGGTTCTGAATTGGTTATTTAATTTTCACAAGTATATGTTTTGTCTTTGATTTTATGAGTTTTAGGGGTCTAATTTTATGTATAAATTTTGTACTTGTGTTTTGGTTTATGTGTTCAGTTTTTTTGTTTAAGCAAGCCCTAATTCTCTGTTTATTCATTTAATTTTGTGTGTTTAAGCCTTAAGTTTGATTCTATAAGTGATCCATGTGCATGCGATTCTGAATTAGTCTCTCCAACCCTCCATCTGATATTGCACAAAAACCACGAGCAGAGTTACTGTGCTAACCATATAATGTGTTGGGTGACTTTCAATCTTTTTTAACCGTTCCTTACTTTAGCTACTTATACGGCCCATTTGACCCTTTTAGCTAATTTTTCTTTTGTTTGACTCATGTGAGATAAGCGCACTAAATCGACTCACTAATAGGTAAATGTGTCGAAATTCCCTACATGTATGTACCTTGATCCTCTATTAGTTAAATTGACTTTAGTACCAACCTAATATACTTTATTATATCTTGTGTTTTCAGGTTCCAAATCTTATAGTACAAGAATAATTAAAGTACTCAAAAGCATAGTATTTATCAACAAGAAAAACTAGAGCTGAGATTTATAGAGCTCGGTATGTTATTCACGACTCTTTTTCATTTAACTTCTTAGTGTATATTTTACGTTTNGGCGTGATGCCTTGATGCATCAGTTGTGCCCAACGAAACTCAATATGCAATCTAAGTCTAATGGATCTAATATGCCTCACCAAAGTAAGCAATTTTTTAGTGTTTGAATCTCATTTTATCATGATAAATAATGAAAGAACAGTTTGAAAAAAAGTTCTCTATTTGACTATGTGATGACCAGAATCATTTATTACTTTGATTGTCATTGTCGCTCTTTTTCAGTGCTCAAGGTACCTATCATGAAAGTATGGTGCAAAATGTTATGCCATCACCCTGAGCCGTCGAGAGGGATCAAGATACGTGATGGGATTTATCTTCCTACTTGGTGTTGTACTGCTGATTATATAAGGTTATTGAACTCTCTTCCTACTTGGTGTTGTACTACTAAAGTCATTGGTGATCACATCATGTGGTTTGTGAGTTCAAGGTTTATCTATTGAGTTTTGGAAGTTGAAAGATAACGCTTTAAGTTGTTTTAGTTCATTCTTATTTTAGATGTAATATGTGGTGTTTTGTTATTTAATTGAAAGTATATAACATGTTGTTTACTTTATGCCCAGCTGAGATGTATATAGGTGAAATGTTATAGTGTAGCATTCAATGATATATGGCTGGCTAATATGCCATTGTATTATAGTGTTAAATGCAAAGACAATTTTAAGTTCAATATATTTTTAATGATGCATTGGTATCTATGGGGCATCAAGTTTAGGTATTTAATGAGTCACAACTAGAAGCTTTTTTTTCATGGGCACAACTTATTGAGTACTTTGGTTCAAGAAACAAGGAATGAAGCATCTTAGTTTTGTTGCAAGTATGGATATGAGATTATGAGATACAGTGACGTATGGCTACATGGTAATTTTCTAACTCTTTAACTTTAGTATTTATATTTTGGACGCACGTGGTGTGTGATTTTCATGGTTTATTATGTTTCTGTATATTTTATGATTATCTCACTATATGCGACGACAATTTGTGGTAGCTCTTTTGCCTAACAGTTAGTGGAGGCAAATAAGTGGGAAGTTATATTTGAAGCCGCTATTTTTCGACAAAGGATCGTTCATGTAAATCCTGGTAATAAACTATACTATTATGTTATTTTTTTAATTAATCTTATGAGTTTACCCATTTGACCCGTTAGGCATGATTGATTCACAAAATCGACTCATTTTATAAGTAACTGGTACTCAAAAGCAGGTTTTTTGGTTTTACTTTAATTTAGACCGTTTGACATGTTCCACATATGTCTCTCCTTCTTTGGCTCTAATAACGATATGAAACAGTATATAAACAACATCTTGGTTTCCAGAAAGGATCCAAACCTCTCCTTGCACTTGATAACTCTTTTCCAATGGATCTTCCCGATAGTTTATATGGAGAAAAATGTGCTTTTGTTCAGTTACCTTTTTCAGGTAACTTCGTTCCCAGTCTCCAAGTATTATTTTACCATATTTTTGTAAAATGCAATGGGTTTTTGCATTATGGTATTTGATTAGGTCATTATATTTTTCAGATGCTAAGAACAAGCTAGCAACACCAGAAAAATAATTTTCCGTCGGGTCAACTCTTGAGTTGGATTTACTCGGGGTTGAAACCGATGATAAGACATTGATTCCTGGTGTGTTGCATCTTCATGTGCCAGGCCATTAACACGTTCGTATATAAACTAGTTTTATGTGAGTCACAATGTGCCTGGTTGACCCACTAACGCCTTTACGCTTTTAAGTTTTTTATGTTAAATGTTAGCGTAACGTATTCTGAATAGCAATTAAGAGGTCAAAAGATTAGTGACGGGAAGAAACAAATATTATTGATATTAATGAATATCATTGTTTTCTTGACTTGATTTGCTAAAGGGCTTTTTTTTTATCAAATAAAAATCTTTATTAACAAAAAGAATCTGCAATACGTATAAGGTTGAAAAAAATAAATTGTTATGTAAGTGTTATATAGGCGGCCGGTTAAAATTTTGGTCATTTCCTTTCTTAAACGTATATTGCACAATATAATCCTAAAACACATATACAACAGATTATTTTAAAATTTGTAATATCTAAAAGAGGAATGGTATGTTCGCATAATTTTTACAAAAAAATGTCCACACAATGATGTGGCAAGATTACTTATCCAATCAAATAGATTTTTACTTATATTAAATCCCTGCGCTTACTGTACTATTAAAATCGAATACAACGGAACATTTAAAATTTGGATCATTATCGAACACAAAAATTATAAAGAAAACAAGAATCAAACATATAAATTTTAGAAACTTTAAGAAAAATACGTAACCTACTGGATTTACTGGTAGTCAAGCAAAAGATGCTGATCTAATCGGATGGGAACTTGCGTTGGTCTCCACCCCCAGTACCGATATTTCATTTTTTTTAATGGGTCAACATGGCTTTGAATCAAAAGCGAAAAGGCCATGTCTATTATCAGGCAATATATAATTTATTTACATGTTACATGATGAAGGCAGAAGGTATATTTAGAATAAATAGGGAAAATGGTCAAAAGAAGATGTTAGGAAGCAGCTAAACAGAGGATTTTTCCCCCAAGGAGTTGATATCCATTGCTTGGCTGGTTTGATCAAGGTATGCTGGTCACCATTTTCTGTATGGCTTTAGCTATTCAGTATTAATGGTTAAAAACAATTGCAATGTCTTATTTGTCGGTACAACAGGCACGGTTTAGAGAACTTATGATGAGATTTCTCAGGTTGTGATAATCACTTTGAAAATGACATCCCTATGCATTTTAGCCACCAATGATTGTTGTATAATTTGAAAGGTATGATTTACTTAATGTTGGCATCTCATTTTCAAGATCTTTTAGAATAATTTTAATTACTTTTTCATTGTGAGTAATCACATTGTTACAACAAGGATCTATAGAGAAACCACTTGATCCCCGCATTAAATTCACTACTAAGAGATGGAAATATATCATGGTTTTATGACAGTTTAATAAAGCAAAGAGCTTGAATCTTGGTGATGGCACTTTAGATATCGATTGGAAGTTCAGTAACTTCAAGACATGTCCTAACAAAAATTAAGAAACTCAAATAGATTAGATTAGGTAAACCAAATATCTTTAGCTTTTATCAACTTACATTGTCTCTCATATGTTTGATATCTCTCTCTCTCTCTCTCTCTCTCTCTCTCTCTCTCTCTCTCTCTTTCTTCTGGCTCTTTGTGATTTTGATTGATTTATTTTTGTTTTGGGCTTGCTAGGAACAAGCGGTGACAAGGGCTACTCTAGTTGCAAGGTGGCGAGGCAAGAGGCGTTAAAGTCAAGTCGGCCAGTGGGCCCGTAGCCCAATTACAAGCCATTATTGTAAGAGGATAAAGTTGCAGATTCCAAAACATGTTATGCTTTCAGGTAATCAGGAGTGTTAGGGATGATAAGATCTTAATCTGTTTTGTGACTGCGATCAAAGGAATATCTTGGAACGAATCTGTATTTGGCTTATTTGACTCGACCAAAACAGCCCCACACAATTGCTTGATACTGGATGATGACAACAAAAGAGATTTATTAAAAACCGTTGAGGACTTTGAAACAACTTGATAATCGTTTCGCGTGTCTTATGCGGCCTCGAAGATTTAGACATGTTGTTTTTGAGTCACGTGATGGTCGATGGAGGACGTCATACGAAGAAAGAAGAAATTCAAAGTCACGCGATGGAGATGAAAAAGATTCGATAGAGGCGTAGGCATTCACTCAGTTGCATATGCAAAGATCCGTTTAGGTTATAAGGTACTACAGATTAGTTTAAGTTATACAGTTTTTTAACAGATTTTTGGACGATAACCATTCCCGCTCTTAGAGCATTCTGGAAGTCGCCAGCATCAGAAAAAGCATCCTAGCCAGAAGAAAACAGCAGGAGACATATTTCTTTATTGAGAATGAAGATCGATACAATAAATATTACCAAAACTGAACTTAGGCTTAGCAAAGCATGTTTGACACACCTGATATATGGCATTGGGAAACCATATTGGATTAAGTTTAGACATTTTGAGACAGTTCAGAACGCGTTTGGTTCAAGTTACATAGTTACTGATTATGTTCTTTATTGTCGTAATGGTTTATGATAATATGGTTTAACTTGACACAACGGTTTGGAATGTCCAAAGAATGTTCTAAATTAATCCAGAGGTATGTTTGTCCGTTTCAATGCCAGGTGATATTGATTGTAGAATGGCTTTGCCTTAAGCCTATTTTCTGTTGGTGAGGGCGGTATTATTGTACGTTGATCTTCATTGTCGTCAATAAGATAGTATGTCGTGCTTGTTTCGTTTGTAGGTATTTTTTGACGTGTTGGCACTCAGATGCTTCAAAGGGAGATGGGTTATCTGTCGAAAGAGTCTTGTTAAAAGGAATGTATAACATTGAATAATGTTTGGGTCAGTACGTTAGTAACTAAAGGATGTTGTGGCGATTAGTGGCAATGAGTGGAATTGGTTGAGCCGGGTCGTATGCGAGATTGTTGTTCGAATTGCTCATCGTGGAGCTTTACTTCTTGTTGTCTTGCGTAGTGAGTGTCGCTTCAGTTCGTTGCGCGCGCGCCATTGGTGCACGTGACTAGAAAAAGCTGTCTGATCTTAGCCGGAGTAGACAGGAAAGGATGTTATGAGTTTGTTCGAGTTCGCGAAAGGTTTAATAGATCTTTTGTTTCATCATCAGTAGTAACATGTGTGGGTGTGGGGGCGTGTTTGCTGTCGAGTCAAATAAGCCAAGATAAGATTGCGTTCAAGATATTCTTTGAGTCAATCAGGCAAAACAGATTTAGAGAGTCGGGTAGGTGATCGTAACATTGGAGTGACGCCTGGAACGATAGACAGGTTCGGAATTGCAACTTTAAGTGCGCCTGCTCCTACAGATAATGGCTTGTAAGTTGGGGTGAGGCCATGGCGCCAGTTGACTGTTTAACCCTCTGATGTACCTGGCGCGAAACTGAAGAGTAGGCTTGTGCCACGCTTTGTTCCTAGAAACAAAGATGAAAATAATACCATAAAATAAAAGGAGAGAGAGAGGAAGAAGAGAAGACGAGGAGAGAGGAGAGAGAGAGAGAGGGCGAGAGTGAGATGAGAGAAGGGATGGAGAGAGAGAAGACGGGATATCGAAGCGACATCAGTGAGGAAGACAATGTAAGTTGATAAAATGCGTAAAGATATTTGGTTTAGCCGCGTAGACTCTAGGTCTATTTGAGTTTCTTAATTGTTTGTTGAGGACAGTCTTGAAAGTTAGCTGAACTTGCAAGTCGAGTATCTAAAGTGCGAGTCAGCCAAGATTCAAAGCTCTTGTGCTTTATGTAGAGGCATAAGCAACCGATGATATTATTTCCATGCGTCGATTAAGTAGGGTGATTTAAGTGCGGGATCAAGCGTGTGGTGTTCGTGCTATAGGATCCTTGTTGTAGCAGATGTGGTTACGTTCACAATGAAAAGAGGTATTAAAAGTTTATTCTAAAAGATCTATGAAATGAGACATGGCAACATTAAGTAGAACAGTTACCTTGCAATGATATACAACAATCATTGGTGGCTTTAATAATGCATAGGGATGTCATTTCAAAGTGGATTATTCACAACGTGGAGATCGTCACATAAGGTTCTCTAGAAGCCGTGCCTGTCCCGTAGACAAAATAGAGCAGTCTGCAATTGTTTGTAACCATGTAAAGTACTGAATAGCTAAAGCGGCATTAGCAGGAGAAAATGGGTGGGACCAAGCGTATGACCTGTGATCAAACCAGCCAAGCAGGATGGGATTATCAACTCCGGTTGGGAAAGAATACCTGCTGTGTATGAGCTGCTTGGCGACTAAACAATTCTTTTCTGGTTCTTGGACCATTTTCCCTAGTTTATTGCTAATATTACCTGTCTGCCTGCAATCATGTAACATGGTAAAGTTAATTCATTATATTGCCGGATAATAGACAACTGGCCTTTTCGCTTTATGATTCAAAGCCATGTTGACCCATTAAAAAAGGAAGATGAAGATATCGTGACTCGGGGAGTGGAGAGACCAACGCAAAGTCTCGCCATCCGAGTTTAGGATCAGGCATCTTTTGCTTGAGCTGCAGTTAGGGAATGCAGAGTAGGTTACGTAGTTTTTCTTAAAGTTTCGTAAAGAAGGGTATTATGTATCGTGAATATTATTGTCAGTCTATAGTTTTCTTG
>LBNU01034606.1:26529-41155 GCA_014162995.1 Artemisia annua
TTTTCAGTAGTCAATGTAAGCTACAGTGTGCAAAACAGTTTCCGAAATCATGCAGAAATGTGCAAAAACATGCAGAAATGTGCTAAAATGCATATAACGTTCAAAGTGAATATAATAAATAGAAATTTATTATATAAATTAGTTTATGAAAAATACCATTTGTCACAATTATGGAGTGACTTATGTGTTAAAAAGGTGTGTTTTTTATCCGTTTTTTAGTTTTAAATGTCACCGAGTTAACTTTTATCAAAACACTAGATTTTGTGGTTAAAAATGTTGAAGTTGTTTACTTTATGGTTCATTAAGTCTTTTGGTAAAGATTTATGCAAAATAATGGATTAAAAAAGGTGAAAAGTGTGTTTTTTTATCGATTTGAAAGTTGTGTTTCGACACTTTCTCTCACTAATAGATACCATATCTTTCTCTGAAAACACCTCTTTTTATCATCTATGTGTTTTTTTGATACTTAATTGGGATCATAAAATTGGTATCAGAGCTTGCGTGATGATTATAGAGTGACTTGTGTGTTAAAAAGTTGTGTTTTTTTATCCGTTTTTAGTTTTTAATGTCCCCGAGTTCACTTTTATCAAAACACTAGATTTTTGCGGTTAAAAATCCTAAAGTTTTTTACTTTATGATTTATTAACTGTTTTGGTAAAGATTCATGCAAAAATAATATATTAAAAAAAGAGTTAAAAGTATGTTTTTTTATCGATTTGAATGTTGATTTTTAGTCAGTTTCATAACTCGGTAAATTTGAATTTACCGAGTTCAGTAGTTTAGGGTTTTGTCTAATTCGGTTTTTTAAGGTTTCAAATAGTGAGATACTTACTTCGTTATTTTAAGGGTTTCACATTTAGCGAGGTAGGTATTTAGCGCGATAGTGTAACTCATTTAGCGAATTCATTTAAATTCCTATTTCACCGAGATGCAAATTTTAGCGAGTTAGTATTTTTACCGAGTTTCATTATTTACCAAATTACCTATTTCAGCGAGTTTCATATTTTACCGCATTACCTGATTCACCGAGTTACTTATTTTCGAGATTACTCATTTCACCAAGTTTCAAAATTCATCGAGATCCTTTTTACCGAGATACTCATTTACCAAGATTGATTATTTACCAATATACATTTAATATAATACAAAAATGAGGACTAGTAAATGACTACAAACTAAAGGTGATAATGCAAAAGTGCAAAACTAAGAAAACAATCCTAGGTTGACAAATGAACACCTCCTTCTCAGTGCATTTTAGTTCTTTGGCAACTTTTAAAGTACTCTATGTTTATTAGATCACCACCGTTGGTACTTATAGTACATCTTATTGTATCATGCTTGAAACTTCTCCTAGATTCATACAACCAAGTGCCTTTTTTTGTTGAATCATATATTTCGATTGTTGTTTAGTTTGTCGAATATGGAGTATTATGTTGTTTCTTTTTTGATTGTGGCATAGGTCAAGGAACTAGTTGTTCAAAGGACCATGAAACTTTTCCCCACTGTTGCGTTAAGCAAACTAGAAAATGAGCTTTCAATGTTCTTTTTACAAAACTATGATTAACTTACTAATATGTTCATTTTCGGTTTATTTTTGGGCAGTTAAATATTTTTTTATAGTTGTTTGGTAATGCGAGTTTATTTGTAGTTAGCTGTAGATATTGACATTACACTATGTTCTCAAGTTTAGTAGAGAGAGGAAAGAAAAATAAAGTGATTTTAGTTGTGTTCTCAGGTTTTTTGAGGAGTGAAAGTGAAAGTAAATGAATGAAAGATGAAGGATTTTGCTTATAAAATTTTCACCCTACTTTTTGAGTGAAAGTCAACTTTTCTTTCTCTGTCTTTCTTTGCATTTTTTTTGCTTTAATTTACTTTCACTTTCTTTTCAATCTTTACTTGAAAAGTGTAACCTTTCTATGTGGGTCCTTTGATGTCACAAAAAGTTATTTTATAGGTTTGTAAGATTTTGTTATAAATAGTATTATCTGTGAGAAATTGGTGCTCATTTGTTGTGAAATTCCATTAGGTTCGACTAAAAAGTCTAGTTTGTGGTTCCTATTTCGGATATTGATTGTTTAAGGGTAAACAAGTTATTTAGCCTTCCATTTTTTAAAACACAAACACATATGCATATATTGATTCATCAAGTTATATCACTTTGCAGCTCAAAACAATTCATAGAAGATCAAACAACAAAAGCATGATGATCCAGTTAATCAAAACATCCATGAAAATGATGTGACATGCCTGAAGTTCGATGGGACGGGCTAATATGAAGCTATGCAAAGCATACTAATTTTTTTTTTGTGTACTCTTTTGACTTTAGAACCACATTTCTTAATGTGACTTATTATTGTTGTAGTTTAAGCTTTATCCTCTAAAAATTGTTGTCGGGGTGTAACATGTTAAATATACCTGATTATTGATTATTGACATAGCTTTCTTTTACGGTATTATTGAAATGAGAGTATGGATCTAGTGAGAAGAATTATTGAAATGAGAAGAATGAGAAAAAATTGTGGCCACATATTTTAAATAAAGAAAGAGAAATAATAGGGAGATGCATCTATTTTTGTGAGTGCATCTAATATTTGTGGTTGTGGTTTCTTCTCATTCTTCTCATCTTAGTTATATTTCTCATTTGATCCTTACTTTTGTAAGATTACATTATGTTACTTTTGTACAACACAGGTTAACATTCTATATGTCAATTTGTGTTATATATANTGATGCATCATGGAACTTGGATCACTATTATAGGTATAGTTGCGGCCATTTTTTACTAATCTCAACATTTAGTACTAAATTTTCTCTCTTTCAGTGACACTATCACCACCACATCTACCAGATGATCAAGATGTTGAAACAATAATCGTGGAGGATAATACAAGCAGAAAATCAGCAAGAACTGAAACAAGAAGAAATGAAAACGATTTTGTGTAACTTTATATGCATCTTACCTACGAAAAGAAATTGTTTAGTAATCCAATAACAATTATTTTCTTTTTTTCGGCAATGTTGTATCTAAGTTGCCGCAACAAGCAAAGTTAACACACAAAAGACGACTTTAATTTAGAAAAAGCCAACTCTTCCAACAGCTACAATACTATCGTATACAAACACTCCGCCGCAACACACGAGTTGAAAACCCTGTTTTAATCATTTGTTCAACTATGTATGAGTGAAACTAAAAAAGCAAAAACAATACAATAAGAACTAGAAAAACATATTGTCGTCACCTTTTTGAGTATAAACAAACTGATAGCTTTAGATGAACATAAAACAACACACTTGTAGAGAACCAATCGACCAAATACAAAGAGTGGAAGAGTCATGTGATGATTGACGAAGCATTGTATATTCAAAGCCCATTTATATAGAGTGAAAATTCGACAAGAATGGCAATAATTTAATCGATCACGAGGATTATGGCCTATCAGATCATAAGGAGGAAAGGAATTTCGGGTTTTAATCTCGGTATCAATTTTGGTTTACTGGCTGATCTTGATTGTTGACATTCCTTAGTTTAGGTTAAGGAAGTTGGGAGATTGGGAGAATGTGTGTACACTGAAATTGACAATTAATGACGAATCGAGGAAAAAAGTGTTTGGAATTATTTAGTGGTTGTGAGGTATGGTGGTGACAACGGTGATAGAGGTTGGAGGTTGAAGAAAAGTGGAGAGGTTGACGGACTGCATATTTTATATGTTAATTTCTAATTTCTCAAACTGCACAAACAATAATTTTTATTCGAAGCCTTCATACACAAAGCTTAGTTGTTTTAAGACAAACATATTACGCAAAAGATTGTCACGTTTTTCAAAAAGAACGGATACACTGATAACGGACTGCATATTCGTGGCGAGATGTATGGGCATTTAACACTTCATTAGTAGACGAATATCCATTTATAGTAACAACATTTTATAGCGGTAGATAGTTGTAGTGATAAAAAAAAAAATTATTTGTTATAAAAAAAATAAAAGTTTAAGAATTTGATTTAATATTATTTAAACTGAATGAAAATAATAATAGTTATGGGTTATAAACGAAAATAATAATAAAAAATAATAATAAAAGTTTATGGTTTTTATATAAAATATACTCCTTCCGTCCCAATTTATTTGTCTACTTTTGACTTTTGAAGTCATTCTTTTATAACTTTGACCATAATTATTTGCTTTTGTGTTATATAGTACTTGATGCGAAATATATAAATGGATTGGGTTTTAAATATATTTTTACTGAGTATAATTTTTATCATGTATTATATAATACAAATAAAAAAATTTAAGATCAAAGTTGAAAAACAAAAATTAAAAAAATCAAAATTGGACAAATAAATTGACGGAGGGAGTATGTTTTTCTAGTATAGATTAAGTGAAATTTTAGATGAAAACTACAGTAATGTATGATGTGACTTAGATTCTTTTAATTTTCTTTTGGTCCCCCATTGTTGCTATGACATCGATTGAAAACCCCTTCTTTTTTGGAGAGGTTCACAAAAGTCAGTGTGCACAGTGTGGGTCCCACATCCTTACTACACTTCTGTCTATTTCCCACTGAAATTCACAAAGTCGTGACTCAACCAAACTAAATTCTACTTTTACACTTTACATCCCTTCATTTGTATTTAAATCAACACATGTTCATATCTAATCAAATTATGACACTTCTTATACCGTTAAAAAAAAGCAAAAACAAAACCAAAACAAAAATCGAACTTAGAACTTTAAGAGCTTTTATTATGTTTATCAGTTTATTTGTTCGTCATTGAGGATTTTACTTTCACGAAAATTGATTATACCGTCTTGTGATATCTAAAATGGTTTTAGATGTTTTAAAATTTATCAAAATCTAATAAAATTATATACAACCGTAGATGTTACCTATTTGAGTATTTGATGAAGGTAATCGATATAATATTAGTTCGATACCTGCGCATAATGGCTGCGACAAATATAGTTATACAACTTATATTATAATAAATATAGTAAATGAATTGCTAGCGCAACTCTCCCCACAATTCCTTACCTACTTAGTGAATTCGTTTCATAACACTCCGAATATATATATATGTGTGTTAATTTTATGTGTTTGCTTGGGTTTCCCGTATCTTTCCCGTAACATCATTATTCTCGCATATAGAAAGACCCTTGCAATCTCTTACCCGTCAAACACTCCTCCCAAAAGTATATGATTTTGACAAATCAAGATTGTACTTATTAAAATAAAAGTTAAAATTGTAAAAATTTGAATCAAAATAAAATAAACTCACTAAAAATGTAAAAAACTAAAAACTCATAAAACTATATCAAAATGAATGTTAAATTGAAGAGCACAAAATTTTAGAAAATATTGTGAAATTAGATTATAAAAAAAGTAAATAGATAAAAAAATATCTCAATTTAAAAATAAAGATGATCTTTTAGTTGAGAACAACACATGTCACTCAATAATTGAAGCTTCTTATCTTAATTTTTAGTGAAGCCCACAACTTAAATGTTTCATTTAATAGTATAGATAAGAGAAATGATAAAAACACATAATATTTACAAAGCAAAATTTACAAAATGATATGTCATGATTATTATTGGCATGAAGTGTGCAGTGATTTTAAAAGTAAAAAAAATAATACCATACGTTAACATAACACATCATTTTTAGAGAGTGATACAATGCAATCAATATGTTAGACCTTAAATGGATTTGCTAGACATATAATCAGGCATGTCATTCTTTATATTTATTTTGTTGTTTATAAACTTAGTTATCCAAAGGTTTAGGGTGTTTTTGTTTCATTAAGATGTTTTGGGTCTGAATTTGATCACATCTTACTATTAAGATGTGGTTATAAAGTCCGAATCTTAATGAAATAATGTTGTGTATTTTTCTATAATTGTCTGTATGGTTTTAATTGTCTTCTTTTTCAGTATATATTAAACCATATCAATGAAATGAATAAATAGTTTGTGTAAATATGACACAAAACATTTTTATAAATATAATATAATAATAAATCATCAGATAAGAAGCTAACAAGAGTGTAAAAGCAATAAAAATTTACCACAACATCTTATTGGATAAAAGGGATAACCTCTTACCGCGTCTGACTGAAAGGAAAAAACAAACAACTTTTGCCCTTTAACTTGTCTAACTGATAAGTGATAAGAGGCGGTAAGAAGTTTTTTTATAAAAAAACAAATACACCCTTAATATCGTTCCAATTACTACTCCCTCCGTCCCAAATTATAAGTCCATTTTGAGTTTGCACAAAGTTTAATAAATTCCCACTAACTAATTTATTCACCAATCAAATATCTTATCTCTCTACTAAAGTGCCATTTGATTGGTTGAAATAGAAAAATGGACAAGTGTTTTGGGACAACTAAAAACAAGAAAATAGACTTATAAATTGGGACGGAGGGAGTAATAAACTATGATACGTAACTTCCATATGTAAAGAGAGAAAGGCAAGCCCAACAATTGTCACGTGGAATGTCTCTAAATAAAAGTATAGTTTGTTTCTAACATAAAAATGTTTCTATACATCAATCACAAATCAAAACGTCTCTCGTACTAGCAATGAAAAGAATCATGATAGTTACTTATACCATCTTAATTGTGGCACAAAGCCGTTGTACTCTCGATCATAGTGTGACAATTCTATTCCTGTGATTACTTCCATGGACCATTGGATAGATTAGTTGAGTTCTTGAAACGTGTCTAAAAAGAAGATTCAACATATGTACATCATCATTGCTTCTTTATTGTGATGGATTTGGCGGTATCGTAATAATGTCACGTTTAGTTCACTCCATATGAAGAAAAGTGATTTCTTGATAATATTTGCTTTTATTCTTTCTTTTGGCTTAAGTTATTAGTGGATAGAATATAAGGCCCGAGCCCGTCTGTGGGTTCGGGTCCGTTAGGGTTTCCAGGTATGTTGCATTATAAATACTTGATGAATAAACATAATACCTCACGTGGTTTAACCTTTCAACATAAGTATGAGGTCATATGTCTTGTACTTGGACTGATTGGTTAAAGTCCCATTTGTAATTCTAGTGACTTACTAGTTTTGTTTAATCAATAAATTGCAAAAGCCGTTGTACTCCCCTAGCTGGTCTCTGCGACCCCTATTTGTGCCCCATTGCATTTACACACATTTTATGCACCATATACGCATATGCACATAGATCATGCACTCGTATTACCGTGCACCATACATTGCACGTATTCTATAAGCATTACCCATACATTTTAATTACTACCCCTAGCAAACCCATATGCCTCCTTCCGCACACCCATATCATTAAAAAAAATTGTGTTTTGGGTTTGTTATGTACATTGGATAATGTTAATCACTACCCAAACCAAACACTGTTTTAGTTTGTTGCAACCATACTTTACAGTTATTAAACTGCAAAAAAGGTCGTTTCATTCTATATTTATCCCAAACATGAAACGTTTTTGTAAACATATCTATGTGAGAAATCATGTTCCTAAATTAACAATGTACGGTGTTAGTCTGTTAGTGTAAGGCGGTATCGACCACTGGACTTATTGTAACGTCTCTACATTGTAAAGAGTAATGCATTTTGTCTGTTTATATGTACACAGTCTATTCAATGAAGATTCTATGATACTCGTCGTAAGTCGTAACTAAAATGAACATTGCATAGTTGCTATAGTGCAATAAAAGTTGAAGGGCCAAAAGGTCTATTACCATTTTACGTATACATTATTGGCAACTCTAGTAATTGTAGAGGTTAAATGCAAATATGCAATTACAAGACTCTACGAAAAAGATAGCCTGTAGGTTCTCTATAATAAAGTTCCAATATAATGGAGTGGGAATAGACCTTTTCTTTGAACTTTGGTGTCTCTTTTTTGAAACATATCTACATTGCAATTACTACATATATTTATGGTATTAAAAATAAATGCTTATTGCTTCCTTTATTTTATTTTTAATATATAGATAAAATATTCAAGTTCTTATTGATTTAATTTATGATAATATATCAAGAAAACTATCACGGAGACTATTAAAAATAAGTAATATTACATTTAGGCATTGAAATTTTTCTTACTTCTGATACCACAAATGTTATAATACTCACTGACAGAATTAGAAAAGACAATTTTAAACCCCATTTTGGCATGCATAGATATGTATAATCTTTTATTTTTATTTATTTATTTAGTTTTTTGAAAAGCAAAGCAAGATTTGTAAAAACCAAAAACCAAAGTACAAACAAACCATGATAACCAAACACTCCCAACACCCGAAATGGGGTCCTTTATCCCCACCCCTTACTTTTTTATCCCCACCCCCTTCCCCTAATTTTTTTATTATTTTTTAATTTATTTTTTATTTTTTTTTTATTTTTATAATTTTGCTAATATAAAAAAACTATAAACCTGAAAGTGCGGAACAAAAAATATAAAGTTTAATATGTCAAACGCTTAAAACTGTCAAAAATATGGAACAGAAACTGACAAAAAACTATGTAAAAAAGAGATAAAAAGAATATTCCCCCATTAGAGGTATGGTTAACACAACCCCAAGGAAATTGATGGTTATACAATGTTAATAGAAAAAGGCAAGGCACAAACATGTACAATGTTCATAGCATAGAACGAATATGAAATTTGAAGCCACTAGGGGAACTAGGCTATATATATTAAGCCAATAAAAGGTTTTTCTTTTTCACCCACCACATGGGTTGATTAAGAAAAGCGACCCCACATGTCAAATTAGAGTAAATATACTGATATTATATTTGGTTTTGCTGTAAGTTGGTGACCCCACTATAATACTCTAAAGTCTTGATTCTAGCTTATATATTTTTATAACTATTGGCTAATTTATACCGTAGATTAGCTAGCATGTTACTTAACCTTTCGCTACTTAGGAATTTTAAATTGTAGTATCTACATGAAAGAATATATTATTATCACTAAAATTATCTTATTGAAAATTATAAGTATATTTTTTGAATGATTGCATAACTCAGACCTATAGTTAATGCTGGGTTTTTATAGGTAAATTCCATTTTAATTTTTTATAGTGTCGGATATATACACTCAACCATCTATCAAACCACTATTATAATAAAGTAGGGTTTTTCGAGCTTTATAGGGGAAAAGTTGGGAAAAAAGCATACTCCATTTAAAAAAGTATAATTTCTTTTTGTATGTTAAAGAAAAGTGTATATAAAGTTCCAAATAACACTAAAAACAGTGGACACTCATATTCATAGTTCATTGGCTATTATATTTTATAATAGTGTAAAGGATTTATTAAATTGAAATCTAGTACAAATTAAAGATATTTTAAGAGTCCTTTTAATTTCTAAATACTAGCTAATCAGGGATTAGATGGTTAGAAAGATTTTGAGAAAGTTAGAAAAATGTTTTGCAAGAGGTGGTCTGATAACATGTCTAGACATGACTATTTTATACCGGGGATATTTAAGGTTGCGTTTAGTTAGAGAAAAACACTCTTATTTTCTACAAAATATTTTGTGAAAAACAAGGAAAACAGATATCGCGTTCAAATTAGCGTTTTTCAACAAAATGTTTTGCAAAACACAAAATCCCATATTTCCTAACTTAACAAGGAAAATTAGAAAACAAATTTTAATTATTTTTCATGTTTTCCTTTATAATCCACAACCCTCCCTCCCCTTCTTCAAAATAGAAAATTCAAACATCAACTAAACGCGTTTTCTATATTTTCAAGTGTTTTATGGAAATAAATTTTCCTTCCAAATTTTTACAAAATTAGAGATAGAAAATAAGAGAATTTTGTCTCCGACTAAACGCACACAAATTCTTTATAGTCATGCTCGATAGAGAGACTAATAGTGAAATGAAACATAAAAAAGGAATTTCAAGAAGCGAAATCGAAATCAGTTAAGAAATTTTTAAATTTCTTTTGTTTGATATCAATGAAGAAACAGCCTTGAGAAATCAGAGTGCGTTTAGTTGGAGAAAAAATTCTCTTATTTTCTATGTCTAGTTTTTTAAAAACTTGAAAATAAAATTTATCTACACAAAACACTTGAAGATATGAAAAACGCGTTTAGTTGATATTTGTATTTTCTATTTTGAAGAATGAGAGGGAGGGTTGGGGTTACAAGGAAAAACAAGGAAAACAACTAAAATTTGTTCTATAATTTTCCTTATTAAGTTAGGAAATAGGGGATTTTATGTTTTGTAAAACATTTTGTAAGAAAACGCTTATTTGAACGCGATCTCTATTTTCCTTATTTTCCTCCAACTAAACGCACCCTAAGAATACCATTTCTTGCGTTTGGTACGAAGAAAATGTTAGGAATACGTTTTTTCTTATAGAAGATTCGGTCACCCCAAGTATTTTAAAGCATTGTATAGCTCGTGGTATTTAATATAGTAGTTAATACGTAGCTTAGTTTTAGTTAGTATTCGTGGTGTCGGGTCGGGTCTTTTACCCTTTGTCAGCCCGCTCCACAGCCTAGTAGAGGCATTCATCCATTGTAAGTATAAATACATTCTCCCACCAAGGAAGAAGGTTGGACCTTTCATTAGTTAATCACTAGCTCTTGTTTTTCTCTCTCTAAATTGCTCCCAACTTCTATACTTTCTCTCTTTAACTTCTACTAGTTCTCTTACACTATTCGATCCATAAATTACAAAGACCACACGTGTTTAGTTTATGAGTATCCTACAATTGGTATCAAGAGCCATGATTTCATCTTAGGGTCTTGGATTCTCAGATTTAGTTTGTTTTTTGTGGTTTTAGGTTAGTTAGAATAGTTTTCTAGAAAAACACCTTGGTTTGATCTTTGTAGTGTAATATGATGTGTTATGGTTGTACTTTCGTGCTTAGTGGTGTTATAGTTACATAGTTCTTCAGTTGGAATAGTCATATCTTGCTTTGGTTTGGTGGTGTGAAAGATTTGTTGGTAGTTTCTTCGTAGCGATTAAGTCTCCTGGTTAGCGTTTAAGTTCCAGAGATTAAGTGGGATTTACTATATTTGGACAACCAGACAAATCGCTAGATAGCGAATGGGTTGGATTTTTCTGGATAGCGATTAGTACTCTCTGTCTTTTTGTGGATAGCGATTAACTAAGCTCTAGCGATTAGCTTTTTAGCGATTTGCTGAGTTTAGCGATTAGATCCGTTCAGCGATTATCTTTTACCAGCGATTATCTCCTGTTAGCGTTTAACTAAATTCAGCGATTTGCTTTTTAGCGATTGGCGGTATTTAGCGATTACCTCTTTCAGCGATTAACTTTGGGTCAGCGATTAACTCTGGGTCAGCGATTAACTTTGGGCCTGCGATTATCTTTGGACAGCGATTAGTTTCCTCTTCAGCGATTAACTTTTGGACTTGTGGTGGTTTTAGCGATTTGCTCAGTTTGAGATTACTTTGATTTGTTGGCTACTTGTGTTTCGGGAATCGTTGTAACTTAAGTCGTTTCGATTAATTTGAGTGTGATTTGATGTTGTGAGTTAATTCTTACGGCTTGACTTATCACAATCGAATATATTGTTACTTGACTTGTCTCGACTTGATTCTCAGCACAAATTGTGACGTATTTAAGCTCTCATTCTAAGTCTATTTCGCCTACTACGTCTTTCGGTTTTCTCTGGTGACTTCAGTAAAATCCCGGGAAAGAATCGATTTCTCGGTTTAAGTCTCGAGTTGTAAAATCCCGCATAAGACTACACCATGACAACTACAGCTTCAACTGATGACATTCAAGCTGCAGGGTCCGATACCCGACCTCCTATGCTGGATAGGTCGGATTATAAATCATGGGCTCAAAGAATTCGACTCTACTGTAGGGGCAAAGAAAATGGTGAAAACATTTTGAGATCCATTGATGAAGGACCATTTCAAATGGGTACCACACGGGATGTTATTTCCACAGGAGAAGATGGTGCCATCACTCATGAAATTGACAGGCCACGCACTTACAATGATCTCAATGAAGCTGAAAAGAAGCGCTATGGTGCGGATATTCGAGCCTCCAACATTGTGATACAAGGGTTACCCAAGGATGTGTACAAGCTCATTAACTTCAACACTGAGGCCAAAGCTGTTTGTGACAATGTCAAAATGCTGCTAGCTGGTTCGGAACTTACCAAAGAAGATCGTGAGTCCCAGTTGTATGATGAATTCGAGCACTTCAAGATGAATCCCAGTGAAAACATCACTGACTACTATGTCAGATTCCACAAGCTTGTGAATGACATGAGAATGATCAGAATGACAATGCCCAACATCCAAATCAACTCAAAGTTTGTTAACAACATGTCACCAGAATGGGATCGATTTGTTACAGCTGTGAAGCTAAACAAAGGACTCAGAAACACCAACTATGAACAACTCTATGCTTACCTGCAACAACATGAGAAGCATGCTATGTATGATCGTCAGCTAAGAGAAAAGTTAAATCCCTCAAATGACCCTCTCGCTCTCATCTCCAGTATTCAGGGACTCAACCAATCCTCAATTGATTCAATCAGAGATGCGATGTTTGTTAGTGCAAGTTTTAAATTTATAAAGGTGAATTACCGAATCTAGAAACAACACATACGAGCAAGTGTACTCGTCCGTTATAGCAAGATATGATGGTAAGTCGGGATCGTTCGCAGGGATTTGTGAGTGAATCTAATATTAGTCTATAAGTACTTCTCTAATCGTAAGCAAATAAGGTAATAAGCAAATTCAATAATTTAAAAACTACACTTGTTTAGACTAGTTTTCTACTTAATGACACATTTGATTGTGATAACTCTTGTGAACATGTTGGTTGTGATAATTAGATGGTGGTCTAATCTATTGTTTCTACAAGTTAAACCTGGCCAAGATTTTAGTTCATAAAAACAAGCTTTAAGTGTAAACCAATCAATTCAAGATCTATCCAAGGTTCATAAGGTATGGTTTCCTTAAACACAAGAATAAACTCTTATTATAAATCAAATACTCTTAGGAAATGGTCATTACAAAAGGTATCCTTTTCATAGACAAAAAGGTTACAATTGTTTATAAAATCTAAACTTTCGTCCAACTAGAGTTTTACAAACAATCCGATTTGATGTTATAAAAGCACTCTTATTACAATCATACTTCTTGTTTCTTTGTTGAGTTAAGAATAATTATGGTGAAAAACAATCATTCATAGACAAATGATTATAACTAGTTGAGTAATACCAAATCTTTCGACCCTTGAAAATATTATCAATTAGTTAACCTTAACTTAACAAATGTCACGATGAAACATAAGGTACAATTGGTTCTTAGGATTGACTTGAAATTGAATTAAAACATGTTATCACAATCACTACATCACTAAGTATAAAACATCATCAAAACAAGTGTAAAAAGATTTCTAGCTACTCATGGCAAACATGTAAACAAACTCAGAATATTTAACATTAGAATCCATGGTTATAAGTCTTACAATGCTTTGAAATTGATAACAAATGACAAGGTATTGATAACCTAAGTATTGGTGATGGTATTTTGAGATTTTGGCCTCCAAATGTTGCTTCCTTGGTTCTCCAAATGCTACTGGTTCTTTCTGCATGAATTTGCCTTCTTGAGAGCTTTTTGATGATAATAATTGAGAGTAGTAATGAGAGTAAATGTATCCTTGAATTGTTGTTATGAATTGTGTCCTCTAGAAGTCCTTTTAGGCTTGTCAAATACTCCTAGCAATCAATAGGGACATAAATGCCAGAGCTTGGACAACAAGACACTAAGAAGAGCCTAGAACTTTAAGACAAAAGGCCAAGATTCGTGTACAAAAAGTTTCTTTCCTTTGCAGAACTTCCATCCGAATCGGTTGCGGGCTGCTACCGATCGGATGGAAGTGGTCTTTATGGCCAACCGATCGGCTGATCACCAACCGATCGGCTGGTAATCTCTGAATGGTTTTGGATTTTTAACTTCGTTGTGTATTTCTTCATGCACTATCCACACTTGGTTAACTCTGAACTTGGAACTTTGAAGTGACCAAACTTAGGTTTCTCCTTATGAATTACTTCACAAATTGGACTTTGAACTTGGGAATCTTCGTGTAATTGCATGTGCTCCATTTTCTTCACTTTTTCATCGTTTTTCCTTCATTTGGCTACATATGCTACAAAAACATACTTTGATACAATTTAGTTGCAAAAGCATATAAAAGTAACCAAATAACATGCATAAAAACATTAATAACGCTTCTAAAAACATGTTAACTTTGAGCGTTATCAATCAGTCACCCCTCTGCACAAGCAACACATAATCAATCTGTCCCTGGCCAATCATCCATGCAATCATTGATGTGTGCTATTTTACACATACTTTTGACCTTAGTTTAAGTGTAGAAAAGACCAAAAACTAACGTTAAACGCCAAAGATATCGTGTTTTTGTGTTTGTGATCGTGCAGGGACGGATATTGCATAAATAGCACAAAAGTCAACCAAAAAGCCTAAAAAGAGCACGAGATATGGAAAAGTGTCACAAAGCCGAGTCAATGATGATATCTACTCAAGGGAAGCCCGAGATGACGAGTTTATTTCTTAAAAGCTCAAGAAGATGAAAGAAACGCTTAATCAAAGTTGAAAGATAATCATGA
>LBNU01034606.1:41851-52733 GCA_014162995.1 Artemisia annua
CAATCATCAAGTGTCAAGAATAATCAACAAGACTCTGGGAACTCTCACATTGACAAAGGGATTGATAATCTCTCCAACCAAGTCTCACTGTTGGTTCAACATTTCAGGAGTGCACTTCCACAAACCAACAACCAACTCAGAACTTCATCTAACCCAAGTAATCTTGTTGTCGTGGAAGATGGGCGTGTTGTGGTTCAAGGAAGGCAAAATGTCCGAGGAAATGCTCAGAATAGGATGGGGAATGCCAATCAAGGGCAGGGAAGACAACCCAAGTGCTACAACTGTGGTGGGTTAGGTCACATTGCAAGGAACTGCATTCAACCAAAGCGTCCTCAGAACTCTGACTACTTCAAGGATAAGATGTTACTGATGCAAGCACAAGAGAATGGAGTTTTATTGGATGAGAAGCAACTGCTGTTTCTTGCGGGTGATGAAGGGAATTCATTTGATGCCGATGTGGATGATCAACCAGTTCAGGATCTAGCTCTCAACGACCCAAACGTCTTCCAGGCAGAAGATTGTGATGCTTTTGATTCTGATGTTGATGATGAGCCCACTGCACCTACCATCTTCATGGCCAATCTATCATCTGTTGTCACATCACCGCAAAAATCTGGTTCCCCTAATTCATCCATCATATCTGAGGTACTAAAATTATATGACACATACGAGACATGTAATGTGCCTAAGATTCTCAACGAAGCACATCAAACTAATGTTGTCATACCAGATGATGTTAATTTGGAAAACAGCAATGTTTCCTCAAGTCAACAACATGTGGATCACAACAAAGAATCTGATGTGCCTAATCGAGCATCTTCTGTTGTATGTGATGATAATGTGATGCATGTACAAAGAATTCATAACAAAGTACAACAAACAAACGTTGTGGGATCAAATATGGCTAATATGGGAAATAGCAATGTTATCCCATATGAAAAATATGTAAGACACAACGTCGAGTATGTTGTACCAACTGATGAATCCTCTGTTGATAATAATGTGTGTGAATTGGATGATTACACTGCTGTTGTACCTGATGATAACTTAACCACTAGAATTAATATTCTTAAAGATCAGGTGAATATGTATCAATAACGTGCAAGATTTGAGTTAACCGAACGTGAGCAGAAAATGAATTGGCAAATGCGTACATATATTACCGAAAGAAACTTAAAGGAAGAAGAGTTAAGAATGGAGATAAAATCATTGCAAAATCAAGTTAATCAAACTGTTAAACAAAAATAGGAGATTCAAGATAGTGTAACCACACTAAAACTCGATTTTCAAAATAAAGAAACTAAACTCTTAAATGACTTTTCCAATCTGAAAGCTTTAAAAAACAAGCTGGAAAATAAGTTGTACACACAAGGTCAATCCATTCAAACTGCTCAAATAATGCATAAGCACATTAAGTTACGTGATGAACATAGCAAGAAGGATGTAGGAGTGCCCAAAACTAATTTCCTTAGGAGCGTTAGGGCCTCTCAACCTGCATTATATGATGCTAATGTGTTACTTACGCCTAATCATGCCCCCTTGATGTGCCTGATACTGAGGAGATTAATGAGACAGAATCAGTCAATAGATAAAGATTAGAGAATAAAATGAAGGATCCCAAGTGCATTAAAAAATGTGTCAACATCAAACCACATGATTACTATGAACATAATCGATTGACCGTTTTTGTGCCCCAAACTAGGTTAACACCAGAACAAATTTTTTGGCCTCTAGATGTTGAGAAAATGACTGCCGAAAAACTTAAGGCCACAACTCCCCTTAAGGTTGCTACCCCAACGGTGTATCCTCCCAATACACTGATGCACCTAGTTCAGTTAGCTCTTCCCACACAATGTAAAACTCTTATTAGCATCTACGTTCTTCATCAAATGTTTGCTGATTTTGACAAAACATGTAAAAAGAGAATTACACCAACGGGAATTACTGAGGGTGAAAGGGGTTTTGAGCTAACGAAAGAGTGTTACCTAACTGAAGTCATTCCATTTTTTTAAACAAATCAAAGGACATTTTAAAGGCATGCAAATGTCTCTTGAATCTGAGATTAAAGAAATGAAAGATGTGTTTAAAAATCTAGAACTTGAGGGAAAACAAACTGCTATAGACCTTCAACATAGTGAAATTGCGAGGAAGAATACACTCATCATGAATGATACTTTGATTGCTAAATGCATTGCTCAAGATGTGTTTTATACTGCTACTGATTCCTCATTAACTGCTTGCCAATTTCATGAAATGTCTGTTGCATTAAACGTTTTTCAGAATCGTGTTGTTGAGCTTGAGGGGGAGAATTTAAGATCGCAAGAAAAAATTCAAAACAATGATCATGATAACATGGTCAGGAATTTTTCAAAATTAGAAGTTAATAATCTCAATATGCAATTAAAAATTCAAGCTCACACCAACACAATTCAAAAGTTGAGGGCTCAAATTGCCCAACTGAAATCTAATAAGAGTGATGTGCTTGAATCCCGGAAACCTCCGTCTTTAGATTCTCAGAATTTTCAGCTTCAGAACATCATCAACCATCTCAAATATGAAAATGATTGTTTTCAAGCTGAAAACTCAAAGGTTAAACAACAATATAAAGAGTTACATGATTCAATTAAGATCACACGTGATAAATGTTATGATCGTAGTTTTATGGTGATTTGTGGACTCGGGAGGTCGGGTAACATGGAAGAAGATGACCTCCATGGTTAGTGAGAGAAAGTAGAGAGAGAAAGGAAAACTAGGTGTGTTTTATTGATAATGAAAAGTGAAAGGAATTACACAAAGTCTCACCCCTCCATGGAAGTATGGAGGGGTATATATAGCCTAACACACTCACAACTATTGCAATATTACGTAACTAGTCCATGTGTTTTGGCTTAACAAGATAACTAATGTAATCCCATAAATGTCGTTCCATTTACGTGTTAGAACCATAAACTCAGGTTCTAACAATCTTCCCCCAATGGGGCGACATAAGGGATTACTTACAACATTTCCTACAAGTACAAATACAAATAAAGAAGGGTCTTCATCGGCTCTTCAAGCGCTGAGGATTACTGCAGTTGACGCTCTTTGTCTTCATCTTGTACCTCGGCTTGAGAACTTTATCTTCACTTGTAGGCAAATGATGTAATATGCATGAAATGGATTAACTTTCCCCAATTCATGCTGCATGTCTTTAGCGGCTTCTTCGTACACTTCTTTTTGGCGAAGTTTCTGAATCGGCTTCCCCCCAAACTGACAACCGTCTTCAGCAGATTCGAAACTTTGATGTAGTAAACAAGTCTTCTAACTTTTGAAGTTTTGAGTACGCAGCGGAATTTGTAGATGACACAGTAAACCACACCAAGCAAATCTGAGTAGTTAAATTATCACGGTTATACTCAATGCGGAAGCTCCGTTCGGGGGTAACATGCAAGAAATCAGCAGGATATTCTCACATATGTAGGCTACTTAGCACTTCACAATCCGCGAGAGTCGAAACGATTACACCAATCATCACAAAACTGAACCACTGATCATCTCTGCGGAAGTCTTCCGGTAGTAATGCAGTCGTAAACTCGATCACGTGAGTCTATTAAGCGTCCTTGATGTGCACATTTCTTCCCCCTAAATGCAGATCCTCGTGGAAAATGAGTGTTTTCGCAAAGACGTCAAGCACCCTCAACGTCAAGTCAAAGAAACACTCTCTCTCTTCCCCCACGATGTCTTCTTCGAAATCGGAAGCATACACACTATGTTTACGATGAGAATCGGAGGCAGCGTAACCCCATATGTCCAATTAACCAAGCAAGTGTGTAGTGCCATAACTAGCCCCATGTGAATCGACTGCTGATAAACATCTCTACTCTTTAATACTTTTCTCAACTAACTCTTTACCGACCCCATTATCGTTCTGACGGCTTTTTGTAGTGACTACTGATGGAGAAAACTCAATATTATGAACTTGAGAACGGAGTAGAATAACCCAAACTTGTGACTTAAACTTGCACTATTGTATGACTAAGAGCGGCGTTGAGAGTTCGTCCACCATCAAATCCCTAAGTACACTATACTCTAGCACCATCAAGTATAAGATGTGCATCACCTCTTGAGTATCCACAACAGCGTGTGACACTGAGCACTACAACGTAACTCCTTAAAGTGATAACTATACACGACCAACAACCAAACATCATGTATAACTAGATAGCTCAAGTCTTTGTCGTTGTAAAGGTTAAAAGCTCGAACAAGGATCTTGAAGAATCATGCATCCAACCAACCCCGATATCTTCAAGATACTAAGTACACGTATCCGTGAAACCCCACTTCAATCTCAAATAAATAATAAAGAATTATCGCCGTAGTCACATCTTGCGGTTAAATGACTCAAAACTAGCCTTTTGACGGTTTAAGTGGACTTGATAATGGTAAATCCCGATCTTATAAAAAATTGTAACCGTATCCCCGTGAAAATTTGTAACACCAAAATACCAATCTTTTTCCAAAAAAATGCCAACGTTAACACAATGTATAAAAATACATTGGATAATACAAAATTTCAGCTCAATGTTAGCCATTTTCGGATCCATAAGCCTACTCAAAGTTATTTAAGCCATTTAAGCCCAAAATTTCGGATCAATTAGCAAAGACTTGGCCCAGTCCAAGACACATATAGTAATACCTTATCCAACATACTCCATATACGGTTATAAGATGTATACTCTAATCACTTTTCCAAACCCTAAAAAACATTTGATAACCCTAAATACTCTCACACAATAACTTCCGCCCCCATCTCTTCATTTTCTCATCATCTCATCTCTTTCCCCAAACTTAAATCTAAAACAGATTTCATCTCAATCCATCATAATCAAACACATCAAATACCCAAAGAATAACAACCCGTAAGAACGAAACAACAATAGTTGGTCCTAGGTTTCTTTGTTAACAGCAAGACACAAACGAAAGACGAACACCAACTTTGACGGTTAGGCTTCAAGATCTTGTAAAGATCTAAGGTAGGTTTATCATGTTTTGTTTGTGATTCTTTGAACGAAACAAAGTGAGTTTATGACAGATTTGTTATAAAACTTACTTTATTTTTCGGATATTGAAAGAGAAGCAAGGCTTCTATAAGATCTATGATGGTTTAAAGTTCACACTCAAAGAAATCTTTTAAAGATTTGAAATACTGGTGAACGAGACTGAGATCCTTTTATGTTTTGTAATCGGTTCGAGTCTTGGTTGAGATATGTGATTGAGGTTGGGTTTAAAATTAGATAGATGAGTCGTTGTGGTTATGACTGGGCTGGTTTTGGTTGGCAGTAGGTAACTCACGTCATAAGTGGCTCGTATATGATTGTTTTATTTTTGGTTCGTGTGACTTATGATGTCTAAAACTGAGGTCACACAATAGAGTTGTAGGTATTTTGGTTATGGTCTTTGATTTTGTTAGGAACACGTTTCACGTTATGAAAAGTGTCGGTCATTATATTTGTAATAGGTTGCTTATTAGACTTATTATGTTTACATTTTATCTTTCATGTTAAGTAAGTTTATGATGTAATGTCACATTGTGTGGAAGTCCAAGGGCCAAGTATGTAATAGTGCTAGAATGATATAGAAACCCTTGGACTCCCCTATATATACTAAGTGTAAGCCTTGTTTAAGGCTTGTTGGTTCTCATTTGTATCTCAAGTTCATCATATCAAATATATCAAGAGTTCCTTCCAAACACTTGTCTCTTCTTCTTCTTTATTCTTGGTTCATGATTATATGATTGTTATGTTACAACATGGTGACCTAACAAGTGGTATCATTCGCCTAGGGATATTTGGGGTTGTTTTAGATTAGTGTAGGTTTAGTTTTGATCTCGTTGGTTTACACTTATACTCGTTNGAACGAAACAACAATAGTTGGTCCTAGGTTTCTTCGTTAACAGCAAGACACAAACGAAAGACGAACACCAACTTTGACGGTTAGGCTTCAAGATCTTGTAAAGATCTAAGGTAGGTTTATCATGTTTTGTTTGTGATTCTTTGAACGAAACAAAGTGAGTTTATGACAGATTTGTTATAAAACTTACTTTATTTTTCAGATATTGAAAGAGAAGCAAGGCTTCTATAAGATCTATGATGGTTTAAAGTTCACACTCAAAGAAATCTTTTAAAGATTTGAAATACTGGTGAACGAGACTGAGATCCTTTTATGTTTTGTAATCGGTTCGAGTCTTGGTTGAGATATGTGATTGAGGTTGGGTTTAAAATTAGATAGATGAGTCGTTGTGGTTATGACTGGGCTGGTTTTGGTTGGCAGTAGGTAACTCACGTCATAAGTGGCTCGTATATGATTGTTTTATTTTTGGTTCGTGTGACTTATAATGTCTAAAACTGAGGTCACACAATAGAGTTGTAGGTATTTTGGTTATGGTCTTTGATTTTGGTCAAAATATTTTCTGCTCCATCTCATTTCTGCTCACTTATCGAAAACACTTGTCGAAAACGTGATTTCGATAACGTGTGATTTCGATAACCATATTTATCGAGAAATGTGATTTCGATAACATGATTTCGATAATGTAATTTCGATAACAAGGTTATCGAAATCGTGATTTCAACAGATTAGGGTTTTGGTTTCTCGATAACTTGTGATCTCGAAAACAAGTACATATCGAGATTTCTTATACAAGAAATCCGATTTTTTTCGGCGATTTTCCGACCATTTTAGATATTCCGGCCACATATTACCAGTTTCCGATGAGTTTAAAGCAAAAAACCCAGAAATAACAACTACTGTTTGGACCAGATTCAGACCATGTATAATCAGACCCACCAATTTTGACCATAAAAAACATCCCCTTTTTCACGGAATGGTACAACCCAGTCATAAAAAATAATCAGTTAACGAAAGTTGGAATATTTTTGGACTGTTTGACCATATGGATACATAAAAAGCTGTCAACAATATTTAAACCAAAAGAATATGTAAAAACAGTTAAGAAATATGATAAAAATATCATCAAGATGACAACTTTTTGATAAGATTCAACCACAAATCAACAAAGAAGAAACCTAGGCTCTGATGCCACTGTTAGGATCGTAGTTTTATGGTGATTTGTGGACTCGGGAGGTCGGGTAACATGGAAGAAGATGACCTCCATGGTTAGTGAGAGAAAGTAGAGAGAGAAAGGAAAACTAGGTGTGTTTTATTGATAATGAAAAGTGAAAGGAAATTACACAAAGTCTCACCCCTCCATGGAAGTATGGAGGGGTATATATAGCCTAACACACTCACAACTATTGCAATATTACGTAACTAGTCCATGTGTTTTGGCTTAACAAGATAACTAATGTAATCCCGTAAATGTCGTTCCATTTACGTGTTAGAACCATAAACTCAGGTTCTAACAATAAAACCAATGAAAAAATAACGTCTTTGTTAAAAGAAATTGAGAATCTGAAGATTCAGGCGAAAGGGAAAACGCCTGTTGCTGCATGTGATAGCATTATTTCCAAGGTCTGTAAATCTAAAAGTTATGCATGTGATGCCGTGAACATTCCGCTTCCCCTTAGGAATAATGCGTTTGTCCATAGTGAATACCTTAAGTATCTTAAAGATTGCCTTGACATGCTTTGTGAGACCACTGAAGAGATTAGAATGGTGAGACCTGCGGATGATACCATCCTTGACGTTTACTACCTCACCAATAGATCATATGAACTCTTAGATTATGCCATTGGTACATGTCCCAAAGCTGTTAGCATGCGTGATAAGCTTAATGAACAGACCTCTAAGGATAAGAACAAGCATGTTGCCTTTAATGTGCCTTTGACATCATCTGAACTTAACACACCGCTTACCCGAAATCAAATAGCAGTACAACGATCTAATGTTCCCGTCATTAATTCTACAGGAGTAAACATTGACACTAAAGCTAGCGGGTCAAAGCCTAGTTGCAATACAAGGAATGATAGGACTTCGCCTGCTAAGAGTGCTCAAGGGAAGAAAGTAGAAGACCACCTTAGGAACAATAAAACTGATCTGAATTATATGAATCGTGTTGATTCTAGTATTAGCTCTAGGCGTATTGTAATTCGAATTCTGATGCTACTTGAAGATCTGTAATGACTGTTTAATTTCTGGCAATCATGATGAGTGTGTTAAGATATTTTTGAATGCTTCTAAATTACTCCCTGTTAATAATGCTTTCAATTATAAACTAGAAAAACGTGTTTGGAAAGCAACAGGAAGGAAGTTCTCTAATGTTGGTTATCATTGGAGACCCACTGGAAGAAAGTTCACTTTAGGAAGTCAATGCCCCTTAACTAAACTGCCCAATTGTAGGCTTTCAAATGATAGGGTATGGAAGGCAACTGGTAGGACTTCTCCTTTAGTGATACAATGCGATGACCATAGGTCTAGTGCATCCATAAGTAAAGATATATCTAATGATTCCACTGAATTATCCACTTCTGTATTAAGTAATATGCTTGTGCTAACCAATTGGATCCCACTTGTGTTTGGGGGTCCACGTTTTTCAGTTATCCATATCAGTCTGGTTTCAAATGCAGGTCGTACAAATCATCCTTTGGTATTTGGACTCAGGCTGCTCAAAACATATGACTGGGGATCGCTCACGGCTCAGAAATTTCGTGAAAAAGTTTATCGGGACTGTTAGATTCGGGAATGATCATTTTGGTGCTATAATGGGTTATGGCGATTATGTGTGTTGGTGACAGCGTGATTTCTAGAGTATACTATGTAGAAGGGCTTGGGCACAATCTGTTCTCCGTAGGTCAATTTTGTGACTCCGATCTTGAAGTAGCCTTCAGAAAACACACTTGTTTCGTTAGAAACTTGAATGGTGTGGATCTTCTTAAAGGTAGTCGTGGCACAAACCTCTACACTATCTCCATTGAAGACATGATGCGGTCATCACCTATTTGCTTACTATCCAAGGCATCCAAGAACAAGTCATGGTTGTGGCATCGTCGTTTGAATCACTTGAACTTCGGTACCATCAATGAGCTCACTCGTAAAGATCTTGTTCGAGGCATGCCCCGGCTGAAATATGAAAAGGATCATCTTTGTTCTGCTTGTCAGCTAGGTAAAAGCAAGAAACAAACACACAAACCCAAATTAATCAACACCATTATAGAAGTTCTTCATACCCTTCACATGGATCTGTGTGGACCAATGAGAGTACAAACCATCTTTGGAAAGAGATATGTGTTAGTGATCGTTGACGACTACTCTCGGTTTACATGGGTAAAGTTCCTCAGATCCAAGGATGAGACACCAGAGATCATCATTAAACTCATCAAGCAGCTGCAAGTCGGACTCAATAAAACTGTCAGATTCGTCCGCACAGACAATGGAACTGAGTTTGTTAACCAGCAACTTACTCAATTTTATGAAAACCTTGGAATTAGTCATCAAAGGAGTATACCTTGAACACCTCAACAGAATGGAGTCGTTGAAAGACGAAACCGTACCCTTGTAGAGGCTGCTCGAACCATGCTGATATTCTCTAAAGCTCCTATGTTTCTCTAGGGTGAGGCAATTGCGACTGCTTGCTACACCCAAAACCGATCACTGATACATCCTCTTCACAGCTTAACCCCCTATGAGCTAGTGCACGACATAAAACCTGATCTATCATTTCTTCGAGTGTTTGGTGCATTATGCTACCCAACTAACGATAGTGAAGATTTGGGAAAGCTGAAGGCAAAAGCTGATATCGGAATTTTTGTTGGTTACGCACCAAATAGGAAGGGTTATCGAATCTACAACAAAAGAACCCGACAAATCATGGAAACCATTCATGTCACGTTTGATGAGCTGTCTGAGCATACGGCTCCTGAACACTCCAGTTCTGGACCCGCATCTAATCTTTTGACTCCTTAACCAATTAGTTCAGGACTTGTACAGTCTTCCACTACTGCTGCTCCTCATGTGCCACCCACTAGTGAGGACTTGAAGAAGTTATTCGATCCAATGTATGATGAGTACTTTGAACCTCAACAGTTAGTCGAGCCAGAATCACAAGTCATTGGTCCTAATGTTGCTGCTAATGACGCACCTCAACATACAAATGGGCCTTCCGTCTCCATCTCCCTTAGTCAAAATGCTCCATCATCCAGTCATATTCAATCCACGCTCAACGATCAATCTTCTTCAGTTCCTCAAGGAGCTGCATCTGATAATTCTTTTGAAGTGAATCCCTTTGCTCAACCACCTGATGAACCATTTGTCAACATATTTGCTCCTGAACCATCCAATGTGGCAACCTCTTCGGAAGACTCAAACACGGCTACCTCAGTTCTCAATCCTCAACTTCATGAGCATATCAGAAAATGGACAAACGATCACCCAATTGACAACATCATTGGAAATCCATCTCGGACCGTATCCACACGTAGACAACTTGCCACAGATGCCTTGTGGTGCTTCTTCAACTCCATACTATCGAAAGCTGAGCCGAAGGACTTCAAAGAAGCTTTGACTAAAGCATCCTGGTTCACTGCAATGCAAGATGAATTCATGAATTTGACCGACTTGATGTTTGGGAATTAGTGCCTCCTCCAGACTGTGCTATGATTATTGCTCTCAAGTGGATCTTCAAAGTGAAGCTTGATGAATATGGTGAAGTTCTGAAAAACAAGGCTCGGCTAGTAGCCAAAGGATACAGACAAGAAGAGGGTATAGACTTTGAAGAATCATTTGCACCCGTGGCCAGAATTGAGGCCATTAGAATTTTTCTTGCAAATGCAGCCAGTCAGAATATGATTGTTTACCAAATGGATGTAAAGACTGCATTTCTTAATGGTCACTTAAAGGAAGTGGTATATGTGAGTCAACCTGAAGGGTTTGTGGACCCTGAACGCCC
>LBNU01034608.1:827-12294 GCA_014162995.1 Artemisia annua
AAAGGGTATTTTACTGGTGGCAAGTTAATTATCATGATCAAATACATGTACTATACAATGTTGCTAAGCCAAGACTCGACTCAACTTAAGCTAAAAACGAAATAACAAAAACATAAACAATCATAAAAAGAAACGGGATGGTAGTCCGTATGTTTTTTCTACTTCTCTTTTTCTCATTTTTTTGTATTTTTCTTGATTTTTTCGATTTTTTTTTTTTTTTTTTTTTTTTTTTTTTTTTTATTTTTTTGCATACACTCTTGCCCTACCATCCAAAAGAATACATCATAGGAGCCTCGGTTCTCCCCTTACACTTGAACTTTTACATACTTTACAAATAACTATTCTAATGACTCGAATTAAGATAATTGAAAAACTTGGAGTACTTTAAAATATTAAAGCATACATGGGGGTAATAATTGACTTCTTCCCCATTACTCCATTACATTAGTACTTTACCCACGAGTACTTTTTAAAATATTTAGCACATATGGGGGTAATAGTGTTGTTCTTCCCCATTACTCCAATAAACTAGTACTTTACTCATGAGTCCCAATCGTCCCAAAACAATATGTACAAGATATGACTCGACTTAGCAACCATGTAATCAATTAGATAATTAACAAAGGGTTTAACACAAATGTTGTCACAATAATGCACTAAAGATGAGTGCATACAAGGTGGGCTAAGGCGATTTGGGTGTACATTTAAGTGGGATGTAACAAATTCTCACTTTGAGTAAGATGCTCAAAGGTCGAAACGAAAAGATAGGCTCTGAGAGGTGTACTAGGAGTATCGTGTACCAAAAATGGGTACAACGCAAAGGGTGTAGGAGAATTACTTGACCAATGTAGCCAACGTAATTATAACAAAAACACGGGTGTAAAACAAGGGGTTAATCCTAATGCCTCTTATCATGTAGTAGATCTAACTACACGAATGTAGTCTCACTTGTGGATTTGAGATGGTCCTAACGCAAGTTCTAGAATCTAAGTGCTACCGGTACACACATCATAGCATAAATGCTTTTCCTACCAATTCTAGGGGCGAACCTCACATATTTGGGGTGGAAAATTTTTTAGTGGTACGGTTTTTTTGTGCTAGTCATATAATTTCCTATCCATGAGACGCTTATTAAGACCAAATTTTCACTTCTAAATGTTGTAAAAAATTTTAAATTGGCGCTAAAATTGCCCTAACAAATATTTCTTTCGGTTTTATTACAAATTTACTATCAAACAAACAAAAATCAAGCGCAATTGCATTCTCTAAGGTGTCTTCATTTACCCCCCCTTACACTTAAACCGAACATTGTCCCCAATGTTCACATAAAAGATGTAAAAGTAATGAAAATGAAAGAATGAATCAAATACTCCCCTGATTCGTTTGGTGTGGGTAGTGAGGTAACATGGTTAGATCTTCTTCCAAGAAAGATGAACGCTCAAAGCTTCCCTTCCAAAATATAAATCATCTCCTTGTCCAAAATAACCTGTTAACCTGAAAAATAATAAAGGCGAACCTCGCGTAAAATCGGCGGTATAATCTATAATAGGATATAATGCTTGTGGAATGAATGTTTTTGCAGAATTCCTGGAGATTATAAGTTAGAGAATTAACAAAACTTTTTATGTTTCCGGAAGAAAAACAAAACTTTCAAAAATTTCAGAAAATTACTGCCTGACGCCGTCAGAACTGATCTGACAGAATTCTCATGTTAAGTTTCCGGAAAATTTCTGGAAAAACTATACCTTACTTCCTGGAATTCCTGCAAAAACATCATTATGACTCGATACAAGCATTTGACTCAAACAAGTACTAATATGCATGTTAATTTACATTGTTATGATTCATGTTCATTCGTTCTTATAAACCGATTTAGATTTCCCTTACACTTATTTTTTTGCAAAATACCTTTATATGTAGTTAAGACGAAGTTAAAAACAAAATAAAGCATTTACACAAGTTAGTTTTTGAAACATGAATCATTAACAAGAAAAATAACCTACATACGGAAACAAATAAAATCAAGCAAACAAACAAATAAACACACAAAGCAAATAAAGCTTGGGTTGCCTCCCAAGAAGCGCTTTTCTTTATTAACGAGTCTTGTAGCTAGACTCAAAGTCACCGTACATTACATGACTTCATCATCAAAAGTTATGTCTTCCTCATTGATCATTTCATTACCACTCTCCTGATAATGTTTGACTCGTTGTATATTCACAGTGAATTCCCTATCCTCGTCATCAACCAACACAACGGCTCCGGTTTTAGAGGAGCTCCTTACAGTAAAAGGTCCATACCATCTAGATTTAAGTTTTCCAGGAAATAGCCTTAAGCGAGAATATATAATAGGACCTTGTCTCCTTCTGAAAATTCCTTGGGTTTCTTAATCCGTTGGTCATGCCATCTTTTTGCCCTTTCTTTGTATGTAGTGGAAGATTCATAGTCCTCTAATCTCAATTCATCAAGCTCTTGGAGTTGTAAGAATCTATTTGTTCCCGCAACCGTATAATCCAAATTACAAGCCTTAAGTGCCCAATATGCCTTGTGTTCCAGTTCTACTAGAAGGTGACATGCTTTGCCATATACCATACATAAAGGGGTTGTCCCGATTGGTGTCTTATAAGCAGTTCGGAATGCCCACAAAGCTTCATCGAGCTTAAAAGACCAAACTTTTCTGTTTTGGTTGACCGTTTTCTCTAATATCCTCTTTATGGCCCTATTAGTATTTTCGACTTGACCGTTGGTTTGAGGATGATAAGCGGTGGAGAATCGGTGAGAGACTCCATATCTTTTCATGACCTTTTCCATTTGCGAGTTGCAAAAATGGGTTCCTCTGTCACTAATAAGAGCTTTCGGAATTCCGAACCTAGCGAATAATTTCTTTAAGAAATGAATAACTACCCTAGCATCGTTAGTCCTAAGGGCTTGTGCTTCTACCCATTTTGAAACATAATCAATGGCCACTAAGATATATTCATTCCCTCCTGAAGATGGAAAGGGTCCCATGAAATCAATACCCCAAACATCGAAAACCTCGCAAACTTGTATATAATTCTGAGGGGCTTCATCTCTCCTAGAGATATTCCCAGCTCTTTGACACGCGTCACAAGTTTGTATCATTACCTTTACATCACGAAATACTGTAGGCCAATAGAATCCCGCGTCGAAGATCTTTCGCGCAGTAGTGTTCATTCCGTGATGCCCTCCAGATGGACCTGCATGACATTCTTTCATTATTCTGATAGCCTCATTTTGAAACATAATGCCTGATTACTTGATCCGGGCATCTTCGGAATAAGAAAGGTTCGTCCCAAAAGTAGTACTTTAATTGATTGAAGAACCTCTTCTTTTCATGCTTGCTCATATGTTCAGGAATAACTCTGCTTGCCAGGTAGTTAGCATAATCCGCATACCATGGTTCAAAATAATTTATTAACATGAGCTGCTCTTCAAGAAATGATTCCCGAATCTCACTCTTGTCAGTCTTAGCAAGACTGGGGTTTTCGAGTCGAGAGAGATGATCAGCCGCAAGATTTTCTGCTCCTTTCTTATCACGAATCTCTACATCGAACTCTTGCAATAGTAAGATCCAACGAATTAATCGCGGTTTAGCGTCCTGTTTGGTGAAAAGATATCGAAGAGCTGAATGATCCGTAAAGACAACCGTCTTAGAGAGGACAAGATATTGGCGAAACTTATCAAAAGCAAATACCACGGCCAATAGTTCCTTTTCAGTGGTGGTGTAATTTTCTTGAGCAGGATTCATAGTCTTGCTAGCGTAGTATATTGGCTGGAAGTGTTTGTTAAGCCTTTGGCCTAACACTGCTCCAACATCATAATCGCTAGCGTCGCACATGATTTCGAAGGGCAACTCCCAATTAGGGGTGACCATAATTGGAGCTTGTGTGAGATCCTGCTTTAATCGATCGAACGCATCCTTGCACTCTTGAGAGAAGTCGAATGGGGCGTCCTTCACAAGCAACTGAGTCAGTGGTCTAGCTATCTTTGAGAAATCTTTGATGAATCTCCTATAGAAGCCAGCATGACCTAAGAAGCTACGGATTGCCTTGACGGTGGTTGGATAGGGAAGTTTGGATATAGCTTCGATTTTTGCCCGGTCTACTTCAATTCCACTTCCTGAAATTTTGTGCCCTAACACGATCCCTTCTTTTACCATAAAATGGCATTTTTCCCAGTTTAGTACCAAGTTAGTCTCCTCACAACGTTTGAGCATTTTCTCAAGGTTAGCAAGACAGCGATCAAAAGAGTCTCCAAAGACTGAGAAATCATCCATGAAAACCTCCATGCTGTCTTCCATTAATTCATGGAAGATTGCTGTCATGCAGCGCTGGAAAGTGGTGGGGGCGTTACATAGTCCAAAGGGCATTCGGTTGTAGGCAAAGGTGCCATAAGGGCATGTAAACATGGTCTTTCTTGGTCCTCAGGAGCGATAGGGATTTGTAAATACCCTGAGAACCCATCTAGGAAGCAGTAGTACTCATGTCCTGCTAACCTTTCCAACATTTGATCGATGAATGGGAGAGGGAAGTGATCCTTTCGGGTTGCATCATTCAACTTCCTATACTCGATGCACACACGCCATCCGGTTACTGTTCTCTGAGGCACTAGCTCATCCTTATCGTTCTTCACCACCGTCATTCCTCCTGTTTTTGGTACCACCTGTACAGGACTTACCCATGGACTGTCTGAGATTGGGTAAATTAGCCCTGCATCAAGGAGCTTAATGACTTCCTTTTTTACGACTTCCTTGATGTTGGGGTTTACTCACCTCTGAGGTTGCACGGTGGGTTTATAGTCTTCCTCCATGAGGATTTTATGTGTGCAAAAGGTCGAGTCAATCCCTTTGATGTCGGCTACACTCCATGCTATAACTCCTTTGTATTTTTTTAAAACTCCTAGGAGTTTATCCTTTTGTTCACCTTTTAGAGAAGAGTTTATGATTACCGGAAGTTGATCCTCTCCTTGGAGGAAAGCATATTCTAGGTTGCTTGGGAGTTCGTTGAGTTATAACGTGGGCGGTTCGATGATGGAAGGTTTAAGCTTGTTCTCTGGTTTACGAAGCTCAAGCTGTTTGATTTCTTGCCTTGGATAGAAGGAGACTGCACTAACATCCATAGTCTTTTCCTCCTCTAAGAGAGGTAAGGGAGTTTCGTCTCGCAACCAACCAACTTCTATTTGTTCATCCGCACAATTGTCAATCACGTCGGTTAGTTCATCGACTTCTCCGATGCAATACAGCCGGTTAGCTGCTTCGAAGGAAAGATTCATTGTGTCCTTGATGTCGAAGGTTAAGCTATCGGCCCCTACTCGTAAGGTTAGTTTGCCATCATGAACATCAATCACAGCACGAGCAGTCGCTAGGAATGGTCTTCCTAGAATGATGGGCACTAGGTCATCTTCCTCCATTTCAAGGATGACGAAGTCAACTGGAAATTTGAACTTCCCTACCTTAACAAGCACATTCTCACATATTCCTAAGGGGTATTTGACCGATCTATCGGCTAGTTGGATGTTCATACGGGTTGGTTTCAATCCTGAATACCCTAATTTGAGGAACATGGAATGCGGCATAAGATTGATACTTGCCCCTAAGTCAGCTAAAGCATTCTTGACCGATAGAGATCCTATGGAACAGGGCAAGGTGAAACTACCTGGATCATCCACCTTCTTTGGTAGTCCTCGTTGAGTCACCACAGAACATTCTTCACCTAGGGTTACAAGACCTTCGAGCCTTTTTCTGTTGGTTAGCAGCTTCTTGAAGTATGTACTATATTTGGGCATATGGTAACATGCATCAAGAAGAGGTATGGTGACGACCGAGTCCTTCAAATATGACAAGAACCTCTTATTGTCATTCTCAGCCTTTTGATTCTTGAGGCGGGATGGATATGGGACTTTAATGGGTTGTTTAGTTGGAGAGGAAGTCACCGGAGGGGATTGCTCAGGGGTCTCATTGTTCACATCACCCTCCTCCTCATGAGGTGTGTCGGGTTCCGTGACATTAGATTGTTGGGTTGGGTAAGGTGGATCCTTAGTAGTTGTTCCAGCACGAGTGGTAATGGCGAGTAAAGGATCTCTTTGATCTGTTGGAGGTTTGCCGAGACCATCAAGAATGGCGTCGAGTTCTGCGAATTTGGCTCTCGTGTCATTTTGTTGGCTCGTGAATAGGTTGTCGAGACCTTTTAGTTGCAGATCCTTTTCAAGCGTGAAATGCCCAAGATCATCCTCAAAAGTGCTCCTAACCTTGTAGTCAGGATGTTCTCCCCCTCCCTCATTTCTCACAAGATTTCCCCAAGGGGTAAAATCGTTGTTTTGATAGAAAGTTAAGAGGGAAGGATCATCAAAGATGTCGTGGCTTGACAAACATGCTTGTTCGGTGGTGGTATTCTCCTCGCATTCTTCCACTTCATGCGGGCCGCCACATTGATCACAGATCAAGTATGGGTTTGATAGTCGTTTGGTTGGTTGTGACTTGTCTAGATAAGATATTTGTTCATTCAACCTACTCAGCCGGCTAACAAAAGGAGGCTTTTCCATGGTCTTGGAAACGCTCATGATCGAATCGGGTTCATCCCAGGTATCGTCTTGATCATTTGCATATTCCTCAATTCTGTCCCATGCTTCCTCGGCACTTAAGTTGGCTATCCTTCCTTTTGACGAGTTATTGATTCCCCTTTGGTCGTTTTTAGAGACACTATCGTAAAAGATTTGGACAAGGAACCAGAGTTCAATGCCATGATGGGGGACTTGTCTAATTAGATCCTTGAATCTAATCCAAGATTCGTGGATAGGCTCTGCTGGTCCCACGTGGAAGCGGAGGATTCCATCTCTCAACGTTGAAGTTCTTCCTATGGGAAAGAATTTCTCATAGAATTTTGAGATAAGCTGTTCCCATGTGAAGATGGATTCGGAGGGAAGTTTGTTATACCAATCTTTGGCTTTTTCATAGAGGGTGAAGGGAAAGAATCGTAGCCGGGAGGTATCTCTAGTGGCCCCGTCCGTATGGAGGGTATCCACTATTTTCAGGAAGTCCTTGATGTGTTGGATTGGATCTTCGGCTTTCAATCCGTGAAACTTGCATACATTTTGGACAAGCCAAACATCGGTTGTATGCAAGACCCCATCTGTGTGTTCATTTGGAAAAACAATAGCATTGGAAAAACCACGAGGGGTAGGGGATGAATAATCTTTGAGGCACTTAGGAAGGGGATTTTCTAGAATTTCCTCATTTGCACGAGATTGAGGGCTAGAGGGTGTGGTGTGGTGATTGGATTCTTCCTCAGAAAGGGATTCATCAAAATTGAGGGCGATACCAATTGGTTCAGACATTGAAAAGCGTTGTCTCAACCTACACATTTCCCTTTTAGGTTCTGCGTAAGGTTGGATGAGGTTTCCTAATGAACTACGACTCCTAGTGACTCTATGGTTGAAAAAATCTCCGTTTACCATGTTGGCCAAGAAAGACTAAAGCGGAGGATTTGGGAAAAAGATAGACTAAAGAAAAACCTAGAAAAATAAAATAAAAATCTCACTAGAAAGGAATCTAGTGAGTAGACCTAATAAAATAAAAATTCAACCTAAACAATAAATATTCCCCGGCAACGGCGCCAAAAACTTGATGCGTGGTTTTGCAACCTTACAACAGGTTTTACCTCTCGAGGGATCTCAAGAGGCTTACAACCCCACCAGGCAGTGTACCTGACCGATGTAGTATAGTGTAGTGGTAAGTACAGGGGATTGATCGTTGATTGGTCCTGAAACGGTCAACTAAAGTCAACCAAGGATTTGGTCAACTCAAGTCAAGCCATCTAGGGCTCAATGCAATGATCCAAGGAGTATAGGGATATTCCCGGGTCGTTATGTCCCGACGAGGTGTGAATTGTATTGAAAACGTTCTTGTGATCAAGTGATTATGAACGGGGAAAGGTTTAAGAGTGATTGATTAATTATACTAAGAGAAAATAAGTGAAAATGAGTTAAACAAGCTAAATTAACAAAAAACGCGAAAGCAAATTAACCTAAAACGTATTTAAAATAAAAAACGCGCGTTTATATTAAAAATAACGTAAACGCGCAAAATAAAAAGTGAATTATGAGAAATAAAAGGCCTACGGGTATGAAAATTACTTTTTTACAATCCTACTGATAAAAGAAAATTTTAGAAAAAAGAATTTTTTTTTGAGTTTTTAATTATTTATTATTAATTAATTACTAAATAAACTAAAATTAATTATAATAAATACTAAACAAATTTTAATAAATCTGAATTTTTTTCTATAAATACCTTACACTAGCAGATTACTAAGAAAAATATAAAAAAAACTAAGTGCTTAATAAAAAGCTGTTAAATAAGCCAGAGATTAGAATAAGCTCAAAATGGAAAATGGTTGTTAAATAAAAAAGGGTGCAACATGTAACTGATAAAAGTCCCTAGGGCAGTTGGTTGTGGTGTGTGGTGTTGTGTTTGTGTGCAAGAGGTCCCAGGTTCGATCCCTGCTTCTTGCACTTTTTTGTAAACTTTTTATTTTATTTTTTTTCTCTTCTTTGTTTCTGTTTCACAAAATACCAACTCAAAACTCTTTTTCCCTTGAAAACAGATTTGAACAATCACAAACAACAACAAAGCTAACAAGCAGACAACTAAAATCAATCAATTACATGAACAAGAGAAAAAAAAATCAGTAGCAGCAAACAAACAACTAAGAATTTGGCCAAATAAGCCAAAAAGCTCACAGAAGCTTAAACAAACGAATACACAAGCAACAACAACTATAAACAACTATGAGAATGATCAACAAGATCAAACAAGAACAACAACACAGGAACAATAGCAGCAGCAAAACAAGAATGACACTAAGAACATGTAGCAGCAGCCAAATAAGCCAAAAGATGGCTTAAGAATAAGCACCTAATAAGCAGTTAAGGATAAACAAAAAGCACAACCTTAAACACAACCTAAGTGACTATCAAAAGCAACAAAAATCAAGGACATGGGCCAATTACTGAGCAAGCTATGGCTAATAGAAAAATGGGTCAGAATGGTAACCCAATGTGCAGGGCAGAATTGGGTCACTTTGGACTCAAATTTCTATGGGCAAATGAGCTTCAAAGATGGATTTTCTTCTTGATTCAGATACTTAAGCAACAGAAGAACTCATAAAATCCACTGTTATCCATTTCCAAACAAGATTGAACCATACAAATGTCCTAGAAATCTGTCCCATTTTCCATAATTGAACATTTTGACTTTTTATGTTCTTTTGCAAAGTTGACTTTTTTGAGTTTTGGTTGATTCCTAACAACTGAACATGATGTAATAAGCCCCAATTAGACTGAAATATGCTAAAGCAACAACTTATGAACTAGTGTGCATGATTATGGATCTTAGAATGCTAACAATTGAACTAAAATTGGATTTGAAATGAGATTTGACTTTTGAGCAAATGACTAACTGATTTTATGGTTAATTAGACCTATGTGGACCTAATGTAAACTGAGTGAGCCAAATTCAACAACAAACACAGACCTGAACACAAAATTAACACCAAATCCAAACACCCCTTAAAACTTAACTGTTTTTGTGATTTCAAGGCAAATGAAGGATTCAGGCCAAAATACCAATACCTACTGCTTTATCATGATGAAATAAAGTCATTTAAGCACAAAAACGTAAACTCTAACAACTTTTATTCTATAATCACTACTAAGCATATAGACAGTAGAATTGAGAAGATATGTAAACTAGAGTTTAACTAGGCCACTGATCTCACAATAACATCAAACTAACTTTTTTATGATAATAAAACTTAAAAATAACAACTAAGGACAGTAATGAGCAGGGTAACAGTAAAATGCCAAGAGTAAAAAAAATTAACTTACAAGTTAATCCAGACTAAGAAACATGAAACCAGAGAACATCACCATATCCTAAAGCCTCCCATGAGGCACCTAACACCTTGGTGAATCAAATTTCATCATTATCCTTGTTTCAATCTTCAGCAACACTGATTTTTGAATTTCTCCCTATTATTTTTTGTTTTTGTGATTTTTGAGATTTCAAAGTAGTAAATGTTTAAACACAGACCTAAGCTGATTAAGGTTTGAAAGAGAACTCATATGAGCTTTAAAAACAGAATTAGCAACTTTGGACAAGAATTAAGCAAAAATGAGAAATTTACTCATAAATGGCACAAATGCATAAGAACTAAGAAATTGGAATTACACTGAATGATTTTTAAGATACAATTAAATGGAGCTTAGAATTCAACTGGAATGAAAAGTACACTAGAAAAAACATGAGTTATACTAAATTCGAAATTTTTATACTACAATACTAAACTACATAACTGACTCACTCTCACTTCTCTTTCTTTCTTGACTTTTATAGACCAATGTGGCTTTCTGAGATAATCCCACCTTTGTTTTGAGCCCTTGGATGAGCTGAGATGAATCTTAGCCGTTCAAGTTGGTTTTGGCGCCAAAAAGTCACCAAGGCAGTTGTAGATAACTTGTGGGAGTTTAGGGATAATAAATGAACTTTGGAGGGTTGTGGAGGTTAGGGGAACAAGGAATGGGTGAGGTGAGGTGAAGGTGAGGTGGAGGGATGGTGTTGCAGGTTCACGTGGGAGAGGGAATTAGGAGTTAGGGGTGGTCAAATTTTGGTTTGACTGGGATTTGTTAAACGGGGGAAAGGGTTGTTTTTATTATTTGGGGAGTTTGGGCCAGGGAGTGAAATGGGCCAAGGGGTGAAATGGGATTGGGTTGTGTAAATGGGATGGGGTGGGTTTTTATTAGTGTTGGGTTTGTTTTTGGGTTTATAAGTAACCAAGGGTCCATTTGATAAGTAGTAAACAATAAGGACCAAAAATGTAAAACACCAAAAGTTGGGGGACCTGAATTGCAACTTTCCAAAATACATCATAAGGGCCAAACTTGACAACTTTTATTTATCCAAGGACCATGAATGTAATTTTACAAAATTTGAAATCCCAAGGACCAAAACTGTCATTTTTCTAAACTTTAGGGACTAGACTTGCCATTTATGCAAACTTGAACTCAAAGGGTAAAATTGGTCATTTCATGATTCCTGGGGGACTATTGTTGACTTTTCTTCAAAATATTTTATCCAGGGACCATTTCTGACAATCTTTGAAAGTTGGGGGACTGAAACTGCCAATTTTGCAAACTTTGTATGTTTTTCATCTGTTTTTACTCATTTTGCATCTAAAACATATAAAACACAATTTTGAAATATTTTCAGTATTTTGATGCATTTTTGAGTGTTTTTGTATGCTTTGCAGTTCAGATTTTACCAAAAATGATGAGTGTTTGAGCACTCATCAATCGTTCTCCACAGGGAATAGTGTTCGTTAGGTATGAAAAGCTACTCTAATAGGTCTAAGGGTGAGGGAAGATTATTTTTGTATTTTTTATATTTTATGAA